>CAIGRP010032583.1:0-11094 GCA_903798385.1 Fraxinus cuspidata
ACCATACCAGCACTAACGCACCGGATCCCATCAGAACTCCAAAGTTAAGTGTGAGTGGGTGAGGGTCGTACTAGGATGGGTGACCCCCTGGGAAGTCCTCGTGTTGCACCCCTTCCCCTCTTTTTCTGCTTTCGTCCGTCCGCTCCTTTTTTTCTCCCCCCCGCAGCGAAAGTGATCTCAACGTCTCACGCCCCCCTATTGCCTTCTCACTTTCAATGGTCACCGTCTCCGCGGACCCCACAACCGCTACACCGGATCGCTCCGCCGCCTGAATGACGTCAAATATGCTCGGAGCGCAATTACTGACGGGTGCGACCATACCAGCACTAACGCACCGGATCCCATCAGAACTCCGAAGTTAAGCGTGCTTGGGCGAGAGTAGTACTAGGATGGGTGACCCCACCCCCCCCCCCCCCCCCCCCCCCCCGCGGCGAAAGTGATCTCAACGTCTCACGCCCCCCTATTGCCTTCTCACTTTCAATGGTCACCGTCTCCGCGGACCCCACAACCGCTACACCGGATCGCTCCGCCGCCTGAATGACGTCAAATATGCTCGTGGCGCAATTACTGACGGGTGCGACCATACCAGCACTAACGCACCGGATCCCATCAGAACTCCGAAGTTAAGCGTGCTTGGGCGCGAGTAGTACTAGGACGGGGGCTCCCCTGGGAAGTCCGCGTGTTGCACCCCTTTCCCTCCTTTTCTGCCTTCGTCCGTCCCCACGCCGCCTGAATGACGTCAAATATGCTCGTGGCGCAATTACTGACGGGTGCGACCATACCAGCACTAACGCACCGGATCCCATCAGAACTCCGAAGTTAAGCGTGCTTGGGCGAGAGTAGTACTAGGACGGGTGACCCCCTGGGAAGTCCTCGTGTTGCACCCCTTTCCCTCTTTTTCTGCTTTCGTCCGTCCGCCCCTTTGCCCCCCCCCGGCGGCGAAAGTGATCTCAACGTCTCACGCCCCCCTATTGCCTTCTCACTTTCAATGGTCACCGTCTCCGCGGACCCCACAACCGCTACACCGGATCGCTCCGCCGCCTGAATGACGTCAAATATGCTCGGAGCGCAATTACTGACGGGTGCGACCATACCAGCACTAACGCACCGGATCCCATCAGAACTCCGAAGTTAAGCGTGCTTGGGCGAGAGTAGTACTAGGATGGGTGACCCCCTGGGAAGTCCTCGTGTTGCACCCCTTTCCCTCTTTTTCTGCTTTCGACCGTCCCCCCCCCCCCCCCCCCCCTTTTCTTCAAAAAATAAAAGAAGGCGCTATTTCACTTTATTTGGAGGAAATCGCTTATGGTGAAGTGACAGAAGCCCCATTTTCTGCAATGCTGAAGCTGCTTTCATGGCCTTGCTCAACCCTTCAACATCTGCTCTCAAACCTTAATATTACCCATGCTCCCTCTCCATATCTCCTCATGCATCCTCACCATTTTTGTTCTGAATCTCTGATGATCTTGAAGAGTCTGCCATCTGTAACTCCATTGATTGCTTGCACTTTTCTCCTTTTTCAACCTCGGGGGTGCCATCTTTTGATGATGCATTTTCATTCTGCACACTTTCTTGTGCAACTTGGTGCCCAAATTGAGGTTGCATGACAATCGGAATCTGGCCAGCAGGTATGGATTGAACAGGTGGTAACACAGAAGCAGCTTGGGATGCATCAGAAGGCATTTGGCTAGAAGATGGCTGTCCACTTGATGGAATGACAGGAAGCAAAACATCAGGAACCACAGTGCCCCTCACTCCCACTGGAGGAACAGAAGAAACTACCTTTGGAGACGCATATTTGAGATTTGCTCCTGCTGTACCACCTGTTTGTAGAGTTCGGTTTTGAGCTGATAACTGTCTGTCGTTTCTTCTTATCATTTGAACATGTGGGGCAATGTCATTTTCACCTGTGACTGGAATGTAATGTCCTGGCTTGAGTACAGCACCCCTCAGAGTTGTATTGGAGTTGCCAATTCTGACATTGAGCACATAGCCAGCACCAAAAGTGGCCTCAACAACCCCAGTCACTGCCTGGCCCACCATATTGTCATTTCCATCCATGCTATCCACTTTATGGGGATGCTTTCCTTTCGCTCCTTCCAAACCAGGAGGTTCACGTTCAGTTTTAACTTGCTTTAGGTTTGTTTCTTTCCGAGGGAGACCACGTCCCCGCTTCGCTGGGAGGACTGAAGGGGCACCAGAGTCGTCACCTTGGATAACTTGATTCATTTAGATCTTTGGTCCTGCAAACAAAATAAATCAAACAAATTAAGGATTTTAACCTTATCTTCACCTTCCCAGAGGATAATGATTCTAGGTAGCTCTTAACTGCTGTTGAATGTATTCACCAGGAACAGTAAATTTCAAAAATTGGAAATGGATTCACCTATTTTCTGTTATTCAGTCAAAATAAACAAATTTAACTCCAAAAGCAAAAAATGCATCTGAGTTGATATTGGAGGATTCAACATTAGTTACCTCATCTTGGGGATTCAACATTAGGTGTTAGTCATGAAACTCTCTCACAAGAACGTATGAAACAATGAAACAAAGATCATTGGGATAGTCGAAAATAATAAAAGAAAAACTTTCTTAACTTATTTTCCTTCCTTTAAGAATCTTTCTTTGCCGGGGGATCAGAAACAACTATAGAACTGTGATAGCATGAAAAATTACAAACAGTTGAGCTTCCCCAGTGTTAAAAACTGCAGGGAGTTTCCAAGTTTAATCCAGTCCAATATTAAGTATAGCACACAATTTCCTTGTTTCTTTGCAGGGGCAATGAATAGTTTTAGATAAAAATGTTTCTCTTGGTTTTGTGATATTAAACCATTTAACATTAAATGATACTGAATTCGATAAACAAATCACCAACTCCTTCAACCTCTCTAAAAGGCCGTTCATTGAGCATAAATTTAATGGGAAATTCCAAATTTTCTGCTGTAAACAGAGATCACCCTATGATCTTTCATTAAAAGAAGTGTGTGTGTGTGTATATATATAGCGCCAATTAAACTCAAATCACAAGAAAGTACTCCATGTTTTGATTGAAATCCAGTAAATCTAATCAACTTATCAAGAATTCCAACCACAAAAGTTAAATCTATCAAAATTGATCACACAACGCAGGATCAATATCATATCCATCGACTTACAACTTTAAATAATTAAATCTTGGGCAAAGAAAGTTCAATCAAATTAACAGTGTCAAATAAAGGAAGAATTGCTCACCTTGGAAAGCTCACCAAATTGTGCACTAAAACTGCAAGAAAAGGAGTCAATTCAAAGAAAGATCAATCAAATTAACAGTGTGAAATAGAGAAAGGAAGAATTGGGTCACCTATAAATCTCGCCAAATCGTGCGGTGAAACTGAAAGAGGAGTGAATGCACAAGTATTTAATGCATGTATTTATAGGGTCTTTTAGATGGTATGAGATAATGTTCTCATTCCACATTTTACTTAGATGTGTATATAGTGGAGGACGCAGACATTTTTAGTTGGGGAGACACAATCGAACTTGCAAAAAAATTGTGAAAAAATTTAAACATTCCATATCTTATTACCATCAAGTCTAAAGACACAATTTCAAAACTCAGTTCCATTAAGTGAGCTACTATCATCTACTAAATTTTTTTCTCTATATCAATCTCAAGCAAAACTGAACACCTTTATGTACTACTTTATTAATCAAATTAGATATTATAGTTTGAAGTCATTAAAAGAGAGAAAAATATGTATATATTTTCCACTTCTATTCATGACATAAGTGACATAAGACAGGCCAAGTAATAGAAATTTGCAATATAACATTTAGAAGTGCTTAGTTTGGGGAAGAACTTCTGAATGTTTCAATTCAAGACAGAGGAATGCACAAGAAGAACAAGTTAAACCTCCCAATCACAATGCACTATCTTTCCATTCTATTTAACATTTTACAGCAACAATGCATTGTCAACTCAGTATTTCTAGAAAAAAAAAACCAACTGGTCAATTTTAAACAAGATAACTTCAAGAAAGAGACAACAGACATTATTCATAGTTATTGAGCAAAATTCCAAGCTTGAAAATCTTAGCTTTTGGAATGGTCCGAGTCTAAAGTGCAGGATTTCAGTTATTCATGAATAAATCAATCTTAACAATTTGATAATTTGGGAAAAGTGATTGGCTGCTCACCATTTCCAGAGCTCTGAAAATACTTATGAATATCATGAACTAAACAAAAACATAGGTAAATACTTATGAATAAATTCTCCCATCCAACAATACCTTAAACAAAAACAACTCAAGTTAAACAAATATCACAAAGAAGCTAAACAAGTTCAAATTTAAACTAAACAAAGAAAGTTCGCCAACCCTAAATCACAAATCATAAATCTGAAATCACAAATCTGAGATCACAAATCTGAAATCACAAAGTACATGATTGGAACTGGCGGAATGAAATCTGAAATCACAAATCTAAAATGAGTCTCATAAAAAGACTGGCCTCGTGGAACTTAGGGTTTCAACTTTGCACAATGAAGTGGCCGTGCAGTCACCGGAGTCTCGGAGCGGTGGACTGGCCGTATTGATTGATTTTTGAGATAGTGTAGGCTAGGTTTTGCAAATGAACAGGAGGGAGCAGCTTTGGTATCTGATTTATATAAAAAAAAAAGGAAAGGAAAAACAATTTTAAGTTGGTGGGTCACAATAACCGGCGCGTGCGTGCGGGCAATTCAAGGCGCGCGCGCAAGACCCTATTTTCACCAACCCGAGAGCAATTCGTCTTGCTTGCACGCGTGGGGGCTATTTTTGCAAACAAAACAACAATTTCCTTTTTTGATTCAAACTCAACTTGCTAAGGATTTTTACGAAATTTTTGACCTAAACTCGACCCCTATATAGACATCTACATAAACTTGGACACCCCCCCCCCCACACCCGGGTCCACCAATGCGTGTTTATTCCATGTGGTGGCATGCTGTGTTGGCACGTGTGTATGCAGATAGCGTCAAAATGTAAGTGTGCAAGTGCAATGTGCCAACCCAGCCTGGCCCTTCAAAATACAAGCTAGTCTGGCCCGTCCTTGACTACTTTTTTGGAAATTTCATAAACTGGATTCAGTTAAAACAAACAAATTAAACTTCAAAAGCAAAAAAATGCATATAAGTTAATATTTGAGGAATCAGCATTTGCTGCTGCATCTTGGGGAACGCAAGAATGGATGAAACCACAAAAGAAGTTCATTAGAAATCGTCAAAAATACTATAAGAAAATTATGAACTGTGCAAACAGAGTGCAAATATAGTGCAAGCTAATCTGAATCAACCTTTCAGCAACTTGATCTTGTGCATTATTTAACTGCCTTTGTGCACCTCATCATATTTATGCAGATTGTTGAGTGAGGGGTGGGTGTGAATCAACACAAAAATCAAATTAAAAGGAAAATACTACAAACAGAAAGAAACATATATACAACAAAAATGTAAAGATCTAGACCATATTTCAAAAATGGCAGACATGAATCCTAGGGATACAAAAAATACCTCGGGGAGTACTGATGGATTCTTTCGGGGTAAAAAGATAAGCTGAGGAAGGAGCAATATTGAACCCTCTATACATTTAGGAAAACCGAGACAAAAAATTGTCGACATAGAGAAGCGTGGTAAATGGAGGAAATATAGTGACTTAGAGCAAATATAATGTTGTACATGAGACTAGCAAAGTGATAATGCCTTCATGATAACTGAAACTATCCATAAAGAGCATATAGATATATAAATAGGCACGATGACCTTTTACTTAATCTCTATCTTCCAAGTCGTTACGCTTTTTTAATATCATTTACTCCAATCATGATCTGATTCAGATATATACAATCTCAAACAGATGATAAAAATGATCGGAAGTGCCACAGAAGAACATGATTTCTGACCAAGATGATAAGACCATGGTAAACCTTGATGAGTTTTATGTCTATGGCATTCTCATTTGAAAAGGCGTGAATCATTGTTAGTTACACCTCACTAGAAATAAATCAAACAAATTAAGGATTTTGACCTCATCTTCACCTTCCCAGAGGATAATGATTCTAGGTAGCTCTAACTTTCGTTGTATGCATTCACAAGTGATGAGTGTGTCTCACTAATACTTTTAGTGCCATTTATACTTGATAATTGTTTGTTCTTAAGAGTTTTTAGAACTATTTTATGTGTGTTTTCATGTTGTGTTATAAGTTAGGTGATGTGATAACAACGAGTCTTGGAGCTTGAAAAAGAACAAAAGAGACCGAGGAGAGAATAAAACTTGGAAATATGCGAAGACTGCAAAGAAAGAGGGTAAACAAGAATGAAAACAAAGTGAGTTGAACAACAAAGGCAGCGCCTAGGCGCCACATTCAAAGGCCAAAGAAGAAAATTTAACAAAACTTGGACGCCCAGGCGCCACACGCCTAGCGCCCACAGCCAACCGGAAAAAGCAAAAAAAATTAACAGAGATGTGGCGGCCAGGCGTCACCCAATCAAATGTAGCGGCGTGTCTTCACCTAAGCGTTGCGCTGCTTTCAGATGGGGGTTTTTTTTAGTCCGTTTAAAAAAGCCCAATTAAATCCCAACTCGTCTAGAATTGGAAGAAGGCATAAATACAACTCTCGAGGCACTTTTTAACGACACTTTGACGAGGCGAAACCAAGAGATCAAGCAATTGAGCAAAAGGAACGGCAAGACGAAGATTGAATCAAACTCCAAAATAGTTATTTCTCTTTTCTTCTTTATGTTATTAATCATGAATTTGAATTTTCATTATTATTCCTTCGTGAACTAAGTCTTTAATCTAGGGGATTGATGTAATCCAAACTCGCAACTATGTTTTGAATTTCAATATTTTAATTCTTTGAGGTTATCATTTACAATTTATTTGTGTTGTTTATTCTTAATACTTTCAATTAACTGGCAATTAATTGATCACTTTGATGTTTAAGTTTTGATACTCGAGAGAGGGAACCTTAGACATGATCATAGAATAACGCAACATAGAATATTATAGATTTCGAGTGAAAATATAATTCCTTTGAGGCATTTCCACAAAGAACCATAGAACTTAACAATTCTTAGATTTTTTATTCGGAATAGAGATATCGAAATTGGAATTTAGAAATGATTTTTACTTAGCACTCGAGAGAGGGAGTAGAAATATATTAGGGTTCTTGATTATGAATTTGGAAAAGAAATTGGAGATAAATAGAGAATTAAGAGACATAGTTGATAGTAGGATGAAATCAAAACCCGAGGCATTTCTCATATTGCATTATTCCTTAAGAATCTTTATTAAATCGTTGATTTAGTCACACTTTCACCTCAGACTTAGTTAAGTAATATTGATCTTATTAAATTCGATTGTCTAGATAAAACAAAGGCTACTTCAATTTTAGTATTTAGTATGAATTTAATTATCAAGCTTTGTAGGATCGACGTCCTAACTTCACTTTTATATTATAAAACTTGAAACCGTGCACTTGCGGTATAGTTTGCACCTATGAACAAGGAACAACAAATTTCATAAATTGGAAATGGATTCACCTATTTTTATTTATTCCGTCAAAACAAACAAATTTAACTCCAAAAGCAAAAAATGCATCCGATTTAATGTTGGAGGATTCCACATTAGTTACTGCATCTTGGGGATGAGACTACTGATGCTAGTCATGAAATTCTCTCGCAAGAATGAATGAAATAGAGTTCATTTGCAATAGTCGAAAATACTATAAGAAAAATTTTCTCAGCTTATTTTCCTTCTTTTTGGACTTTGTTTTGCTTGGGGGTCAGAAACAACTATATGAACTGTGCATAGCATGAAAACTTAGTACAGTCGAACATCCTGTGTTAAAAATTGCAGTGAGATTCAAATTTAATCTAGTCTAAGAGTATATTCCTTGTTTGTTTGCAGGGGGGACAGATAGCTTTACATAAAAATGTTCTTTTTGGTTTTGCGATATTAAAGCATTTAACATTAACTGATAATGATTTCGATAAACAAATTAACTGACACTAAATTAGATAAACAAATCACTAACCCCTTCAATCTCTCTAAAAGGTCATTCATTAAGCATAAATTTAGTGGGAAATCCAAATTTGCTGCTATAAATAGATCACCCAATGATCTTTCATTAAAAAAAAAAAAGTTTATATAAAAAAAAAGCCTCCACTCACCAAAAAAAAAAATCGTCTTTCGTTCTTCCTAATTACAATACCAAGAAAAAATAGGAATGCTAAAACGCCAATTAAACTCAAAAATCACAAGAAATTACTCAAATCCAACAGCCCCAACATCTCTAAATAAACAGATATAATTGCACTTGAAGGTTCTCATATATCATAAAAGGATCACGCAATTGATAGCCCTACACACAGGGGGGGGTGCGTGTGTGTGTGAGTACACTACTTTCTCCACAAGCAAGAAAAACAATACTCCCATGTTTTGATCAAAGTCCAGTAAATATAATCACATTATCAAAAATTCCGACAACAAAAAGTCAAAAATCAATCAAAATTGATCCTGCAATGCATGATCAGTATCATATCCATTGGCTAGCAACTCTAACTCTTTCGCAAAGAAAGTTCAATCAAATTAACAGTGTGAAATAGAGAAAGGAAGAATTGGTCACCTTGAAAAGCTTGCCAAATTCTGCACTAAAGCTGCAAGAACAGGAGTCAATTCAAAGAAAGATCAATCAAATTAACAGTGTGAAATAGAGAAAGGAAGAGTTGGGTCACCTTGAAATGCTCGCCAAATTGTGCACTACATACCTATTTAATGCATGTATTTATAGCGTCTTTTAGATGGAATAAGATAATGTTCTGATTCCGTCTTTACTTAGACGTTTATATTACATGTGGTGGCATGCTGCGTTTATCGTCAATGTAGGTGTGCAAGAGCAATGTGTCAACCCGACCTGGCCCTTCAAAATACAAGCTAGTCTGGCCCATGTTCGTCTACTTTTTTGGAAATTTCATAAAGTGGAAATGAATTCGCTTATTTTCATTTATTCAGTTGAAACGAACAAATTAAACTTCAAAGGCAAAAAAATTATCTAAGTTAATATTTGAGGATTCAACATTTGCTGCTGCATCTTGGGTCAGACTACAGATGTTAGTCATAGAACTCTCGTGCAAGAATGTATGAAACCATGAAAGAAAGAAGTTCTTTAGAATTCGTCGAAAATACAATAAGAAAAATATGAACTGTTCAAACAGAGTGCAAATACGGTGCGAACTAATTTGAATCAACCTTTCAGCAACTTGATAGTGTGCATTAATTACCTGCCTTTGTGCAACAAACATATTTATGCATATTTTCAGTGAGGGTGGGTATGAATCAACACAAAAATCAAAGTAAAAGGAAAATAACACAAACAGAAAGAAGCATTTTTACAATAAAAATTTAAAGATCTAACCATATTTCAGAAATGGCAGACATGAATGCTAGGGGATAAAAAAAATATCCTCGGGGAGCTCTGATAGATTCTTTCTGGGTAAAAAAGTTGAGGAAGGAACAATGCTGAACCCTATATAAAATTACAGAACAGAGACAAAAACACGGCCATTAACAGAAAGAGGTGTGGTAAATGGAGGAAATTATCGTCACATAGAGCAAATATAATAATGTTGTACACAAGGTTGACAAAGTGATGATGCCGTCATGATAACACAAACCATCTCTCTCTCTCTCTCTCTCTCTCTCTCTCTCTCTCTATATATATATATATATAGAGGTAAAATGACCTTTTACTCAATCTTTATCTGCCAAGCTATTATACTTTTTTTAATATCATTTACTCCAACGACGCTCTGATTTAGATTTATACAATCTCAAACAGATAATGAAGAGCCACAAATTACTCGTCACCAAAGAATAAAATGGTTTCTGACCAAGATGATTACACCATGGTAAACCTTGATAAGTTTTATGTCTATGACATTCTCTTTTGAAGAGCCACGTATCATTGTTGGTTACACCTCATTGGTCCATCATGATAAATGCGACTTGAGACTTCCACACAAGACAAGATAGGCATTAAATAGGAGCTATTTTCATTTATCTTCCATTCTTTTACAAATAAGAATGCAGCTTCAAAACAATATCAAATGAAAAAGTGGAGAAAGAAGAAGCTGACAAGTATATATATATATATAAAAAACAAAATATTCAAATTCTTGTTCTTCATACAATAACAATCCCTATCTTTTTTCTTCTTAGACAAGCAGGCTGAGCCTCAAATACTGAAATCAACAACGCTAAAAATGCCTAAGATTCAACACCCCTCAAAGTAGTATTGGAGTTGCCATTTCAAACATCCAGCTTACAGCCAGCATCAAAGGTGGCATTAACAACACTATATAGCCAATTCTCATCCACTTATGGGGATGGTAGTTTCCTTTCACTCCTCTAAAACCAGGAGGCCCACATGCAGTTTAAGCATGCTTCAGATTTGGATCTTTCCGAGGGCAAGACAAGTCCCTACTTCACTGGTAGGACTGAAGGGGCACCAACGATGTCTCCTTGGATAACTTGTCTCACTTTCAGAAATTATAGTTTACAATATTGAAGCAATTCTTTTGGTAGAATCTAGTTTTCGGCACGTGCAAGTATTGTGCAAGGCAAGTGTTGCATCTGTAGTGAAGCATTAAATAGTATAGATATTGTGAAGTGATTTGTGTATAATATTAATATTTGTAAAATCTTACTAACAGGAAAAACTTTAAAAAATAATAATAATTAAAAAAAAAAAGAATACCTCACAAGAACAAAGCTTCTACCATCTACAACATTGATTGATTGAAACAATTTTTTTGGCAAAAAAAGTGATAACATAATCAAAATCAACATGNATAATAATAATTAAAAAAAAAAAGAATACCTCACAAGAACAAAGCTTCTACCATCTACAACATTGATTGATTGAAACAATTTTTTTGGCAAAAAAAGTGATAACATAATCAAAATCAACATGTGAAAAGGATGAAATTGCACATAAGATGAAGTGGAGAGAGCAACTAATTACAGAAAATAATGACCAGATAAAAACGAGATGTGAGGAAAACAGTAGGTTACTAGTTGG
>CAIGRP010032592.1:0-10273 GCA_903798385.1 Fraxinus cuspidata
TGGATGCATTAAGTTTGCAGAACTATTGACTGTAACTTACTCATTCAAGTACCACTTTATGTCTAATGGGAACTTAATATTACTTTTTTAATTTTTTGTAGGTGTGAGAGCCTATCAGATTTTTAACAATTTTTTTTGACGCCACATGCATGTAATAGGCCATGGAAGGATGATTAGGTGAGACATGACAATTTTTTTAACTAAAAAGCAGTGCCTTTGCTGGTTTGTCTCAAGATTTTTCTCCATTTTCCTTTTTGGGTACAAGCTTTATAATATATAAAGAATCGAGTTATATATAGCCGTAATGCATTATATAGAGGAAGTTTCAAAGAAGCTATGATGAGCTATTTGCTGCGTTAAGTATGCTTATGGATGGGCCCCCCCATTTAATAGATTTGCAAGTTCTGTAAGTTTTAGTGCCCACACTGTTACTTTTTGGGTATGAATCCCTTTTTCCTATATCCTTCGATGCCTTTAAATCAGAAAAACTATTTTTCTATGAAAAAATTAAGGCTTGGATGATATGGTTTCTAATTTGTATGATACGTGAATGTGAAATACTCTATTGAACTTGGTCTAGGTTTTTTGAAGTTGATGGCAAGGGCTTCGCTCCCCATTACAAGCAAGTCACAAGATACTTACTGGGCACCATGGTCGTGGGCATACCCAGGGACTCCTGAATGAATGCTTGAGATGGCATCTTGCATAGGTTAGTGCACATTCCTACACAATTGGTCTCCTCCAAAAACCTGTAGAAAATTATGAGCGGATCACATTGAAGATGTTATTAAGACTATAAAAGAGAGACAACAATAACTGATTTAGATTTTTTTATGTTACAGTAGAAAAAGAGGGCCAAAATATATTATTTTTTGCAGCTTAAAGTTGTTTCAATTAGGTATGTAGGTTCTCATTGGGAAATTATGATTTTTTTATTTTGAAAGAAAAGTGCAAAAAGTACCTGCATTTCTTTATATGGACAACATTTTTCTCTTTTCTTCCCTCGAACTCTGACTCTTTCACCTAGAATCGAGAAAGAGAAGATATATTACTTCCACTGCTTGACCATTGCACCCAATCATATGTGCTCACAAAGCTGTGATACGTGTGTGTAATCATTTGAATTTTCTTTAAGCGCATGTTTGGTACATAGTATTAACGGCATCTTTCTATTTCTAATATCGTCCGTTCCAAACACGATCTAGATGCATATGGTATAATTTGTATGTCGGACTGAAGTGGATTGATATTCTCTTCCTTAAACATGTCTCCTCATGTCCAATCCAACTTGCCAATAATGTTAATGTTTTGATTGCATTCTTTTGTTAACAATATGATCTTTTGAACATACCTCACAGGGACCAACAAGCCAAGCAAAGAAAATCGTCGTGAAGACAGCGAAGAACTCCCTTGTATATCTAGATTGTGGCATCAGGATCCTAATCTGTGGTTAAATATGAAAACATACCCCAATTAATGCCTCTGTATGATTGCATTTTGTAAATATTTAATTGAATTATCAAAAAAAAATATATCTCTCTATTTTTTTTTTCTGAATATTTGTTTTAAGGACTTGCTATAGTTAATTGCGAGTGAACAATTAGATATACCAAAGATGACTTGTTTGGTAGGACGGATTGTTTCCATGCTCGATGGCCTAAGGCTTATAAGATGTCTATTCAAAGCTAGGAAGATACCAATTTATCAGTTGAGATTAACTGCCAAAATGAGCCTTTCTATCAGAAAAGAATGAGAAAATGTCATTTTTCACTATGTTGCATTCTTATTATCTTGTTCATCATGATGTCACCTATAATAATAATAATAATAATAATAAGAATAATAATAATGAAGGACATGTCATCTACATCATCATATTAAGGACTTGCGTTGTATTAATATAGTTTGACATATAAATAACGCTATTCGCAATCACTTACTACGACAGTCGTCTTATGTGGTATACACGACTTATGGTTATTTGATACATGAATCAAAGAACAACTAAAAAATTAATGCATCAAATAATCACTTGATATATGTATGTCAAGTAGAAAGATTACTATTGTAATAAGCGACTACGAATAATATTGCTTTTGATATATATACACCCACATGTATCTTAACGATAAAACCAATGCATTAGCATAAAATGGCAAAAGAATAATTTCGGACGAAAATTACTTTGTAAATATAACAATTTTGTTCAATTCATGCCCTCTTGCCTATTTTTTTTATTTTTATTTCAAAAATAAATTCTTCAGCCAACTAGTTTATTTAGAAAATTACTATTGAATTTAATTATGATGAAGATGATCAAAATATAAATCGTTGGAGGATAAAATGAACTTGCCGTGTTAAGTATAGGCCTAGGAAAGGCCGCATCAAGCGTTTGATTAACAATTCTCTGCTGCTCAGTTGGAGTAAACAACTTTGTCGCCATTGTTGCAGCTTCCACAAAGCCATCATATCCCCCCTTGCTGGTTCTAGATCCTGTGTGTGTATGAGAGAGATAGATACAGACTTGACGTGTGTGTGTGTGTAGAGAGAGAGATAGTGAGAGAGAGAGAACCTGTTGAAGCTTGAAAGCTTTTGGAGATATGATTAATGGCAAGACGATCAAACCAGTTATCTTTGTAAAGAGTCTTGGACTCATCAGAGGTTGTCTCTGTACTGATTGTTGGCTTTGTAAGAACATAGGAAATAAAGGGATAATGTCTAGGTTTCTGCATGTTCCTCCGGTCGACCAGCGCCGATAAAGGGCTTATGCACTGGTGAACAAGCATCGCAACCATTTTGGCACCTCCTCGGAGTAAAGAGAAAGCTATATATATATATGTCTATAGAGAGAGATTTTGAAAAGAAGATGGAAGAAAAAATTTGGGTTAGAAGAAGAGAACAAAAAATTGTGTAAGAGCATATTAAGAAGACTGTGCCATATTGATTCTTCTACGAGTTGGAATTTTCAGCACATTTTTTTTTCTTTCCCTTTTTTAAATAATGTTTTGTTAATCTTTCGACGAAATCAAAGCAGCTTGCTTACATATGCGGGTTCGAACCAAAGATGCTTTTTTGTTTGATAGCACTTTTGGCACAACATAAATAGTTACAGCTCTAAATAAGTAAGTACAAAATAAATTTTAAATAAATATTATATATGGCTTTTGTGTTGTGAATGGTTCTATTACTTTCCCAGCTCATGCCCAGACACAAGAAAAAGGAAAGTGCAAGAACTGATCATATGGTTTGGCACAATGGGGAGATTGATACATCATTGAATCTTAATGTCCCCGCAAGATTCGTAGATGCTAATTTGAGTTGGAAATTTGTAAAAGTGTTGATGACGTAGTGGTTGTTTTTCATTTGAACTGACGGATAGATATGTGAGTTGAGTATCGAATTGGTAAATAGATACGTGATGACAACAATGTCAAAACAAATTGGTGGAGCAGTGAAGATTTGTACACAATTTACACCGATACTAGTGAAGATAACGTCAATGAAATTCAATCAATCGATTTATAGTCAAAGATAATCATTAGCCCCTCAATACAAGTTTTGAAACTATAAATTTTTGGAAAATGTGTGGTTGAAAAAGTATGAATTTCTTTTGAATTTACGTGTAAAATATTTTAGTATAAGAATGTATAGTTGAAAATTAGTTTGAGAAAAAAATTGAAATAATGGTAGACAAACAGGGGGCTTAGAGAGATTGTTTCAAGGGAAAATGATATTTTTGGAGAATATAAGGTTAAAAAACAAAGAAAAATTATTGGTCCACATATAAAATTATATTGTTGGAAAAATGTATGGTAGATATGAGTTTGAACAAAATTTATTTTCATAAAAGTTGTGCCAATCTAACTTTTGGTGAATTCAAAACCAAATTAAGACGCGTAGAAGGAAAAATATGTAGATCGAGATAAGACTCTTAGTTCTTAAGAAAAATTTGCCCTACACAAGTGCTTACGATCGAAAGACAATCATCTCTCAAAATACATCTTTTTTACAGTGGCAACATTTTAAATCACAACAAACGGTGAAACAGATAAATATTTTGTACTCTCTTTATGAATGAAGGACTAAGGTGGTGTGAAATTGTAATGATTGAAAGATGAATGAATTCTGTAGAAATATGGGACAGTATCTGTAATAAATCAAAAGTTGAGCCCCTGTTTGGTAGAAATTAAAATTTAGATTTTTAGTAAATTTTCATAAAAGTTGATGAAATGTGTGGTTGAAAAGTTATGGATCCCATAAAATGTATGGTTGAAAAGTTATGAGAATATGTTATTAAAATTAATTGTTGATTTTAACTTGAAATTTTAATTGGATTTTAATCAATATCGAGCTGAATAAACAAGTATATTGTGAGTTGTTTTCCAGATGGCAAGGCAAAGAGAAAAGAATTACTTACCCGCCGTAAATCCTGACTTTGTGAGGATTGTGTGATAGTTGAAAATGAATTTTGAAAGAATGTATTTTTACAAAATATGTGTCAAACAGTGGCTTAAACTTACTTTATATGAATAAATGTTTTTCATTTTTCCTCCAATATACAAATCCAACGTTTAAAAAATACCATCCAAGTTTTAAGATAACAACTTTCAATACTAATTTCTCATTCACCGAGAAATGGTTTTGAAAAATCAAATATATTACGAACATTTACTAACGGAATAGATCACATTTATTTAGGGGTTGTTCTCTTCGTATTTCAGTTTTTAGTTTTTAGTATTAAATTTATTTTAGATTTTGTGTTTTGAGTGTCCACTTTGAGATTGTTGAAAACGCGTTCTTTTTGCCATTTTGAAAATTTGTTTTAAAAAAAAAAAATGAAGTTTTGACTTGGTTTTAATTGAAAACAACTAAAACGACTTTTTTGGCGTTTTTCGTTTTCTTTGTAAATTTTAAAGTCATTTTTGGAAATTCGTTTCTAAAAATAGATAAGTAAACGTGTTTTCAGTGTTTTCTGAAAATTGAAAACTAAAAATAGCCTAAAAACAGCATAGAGAACATACCCTTATATTCCGGTAAACAGTGCCCACTCAAATATTGGTCAAAGTTTGTCAAAACCAATTTATAAAACTCACTTCCAACATATTTATATGAATTAGGAAAGTTATTTTTCTAACACTAATGCTACTCAAACAGGGGCTACTAACAGGGAAATAAATGCCCCTGTTTGAGTAACATCTCTTTTTCTAATAATGTTTACAGCCCCTGAATAAATACATTAATCTAAGTTATGACTTTTGGATGGTGATTAATAGTTAGGTCGTTCTCTGTTACTTTCCCAGCTCATAAGGGTCCTATTTCTGCCCAAACACCACAGAAAGAAAAGTGCAAGTACAGTATGGTTTGGCACAGTGAGGAGATATATACAATTATTTACGTCCTCCAAGATTGAGTTTCCTTCTTATATGCTAATTTAGATAGATGTGCCTAGATTATAATCTGGAGTTAGAATATCGAGTTGGCACACAAATACATGAACCAAAAAATTGGCAGAGTAGAGGAAGACTCTAAATGGACATGAGTTATCTCTCCTATCGATGAGGTGAAAAGATGAGCAAGATATCTCATGTCCACTATGAAGAGGAGTTTTCTCAATCCAATTTACCTCTATCTAAGTGAATGCTTGCAACATAGCAATATTCAACATTATTACTTTTTTCCTTGTTTAAATGTTTGTTTAGGCAGCGTGATCGAAACTAACTCTTTTAATTTAATTTGTTCATAATGTTTGTTTTTTTCTAGCGTGCTGGTTCTATAAATATGTTCTTATCCGAGTATCTTCAAATGATAAAATGTGTCCTTTTCTGTCCAAGTACTAGACAATTTTTTCCCATAACGTTATATATAACAAAACAATAGTATCTTGACAACATATTGAGCTAAGGGCCGGCTTGTTGGAGATATAAGCTATATATCTTGTTTTTCCTTTTTTGCAATAAATAAAAAATTAAAGATCTCATTATCAAGAAGACAAGAACTATATAAAAGTTTAAGGTTTCTCCGCTCGTTTGGTATATTTCTCTTTCAACTTGCAATTATTAACATTTTATTCTTTCGCCAAAAGGAATAGTTAAAACTCTTAAATTTACATAATCCAGAAGTCTGGCCATTGAACAATGGTTAACACATAGCCATCAAGTATAGGTCTTTTTGGGAAGGTAACCCCGGGACAACCAACCAGCATGGGGCCATACGTGCGAGGTCTTGTAGTATCCTTCACGATCCAAATTAAAGTAGGCAGTAGAAACTACGAACTATATTGAATCAACTCGCTTTACACCTCTATCTCATAGAAGGAACTTCAAAATAATTACGAAATAGTCACCCAATGAACACTGTAAAACTAGTATTAACGTTAAAATGAAAATAACTACATCAAAACATAGTTAATGGTTCAATTAGGTAAGCTAAATTATAAATCCAACCTGCAGTTCCTATCAGTCTTGCCTAAGAACAAGAGAAGCGAACACAATCACGAAATAAACACATGCATCAGTTCAACAGCAGTTAACCAAATATGTTTACATCACTCCTTGGTGGTTTTATTGATGAGGGACTTGTGGATGTGAGGAATCACACCACCACCAGCTATGGTTCCTTTGATGAGGGTGTCTAGCTCCTCATCCCCTCGAATGGCCAACTGCAAATGCCGAGGTGTAATTCTCTTAACTTTCAAGTCTTTGCTTGCATTTCCAGCTAACTCAAGCACTTCTGCTGTCAGATATTCAAGAATTGCAGCAGAATAAACAGCTGCTGTGGCTCCAACTCTTCCATGGGCATTAGTTCTTGACTTTAGGTGACGATGAATACGACCGACAGGAAACTAGACTCCAATGAACAAAAACAAATGCATTGGTAAAAAATTAGATTAAACACGCAAAGGAGAAATTTATTGCTGATGCAACTTAGCAACTAGACACTGAAGAAAACACACAGCCAAAATGATAAAAGATGACAGATGTTACAAGTATGTTATTTCCTTATCATATGACATGAATATGAGAAAAAAACAATCAAATCAACCTACCAAATAAGCCAAGCCGTAACCCTCCCAAAATATGAAGACTTGCACAGATAATACCATGCAAAATCTAAATATAGCAATCAAACACAACAATGATTTCATTATAAACTTTTTGCAACAATTATGTTTAGGATCAGCAATGTTACTATGGCTAAGGGCTAGCCATCCACTGTCAACCATGTGTGAGCAGAAACCCAAGATCCAGAACAGAAATGACCGCATTGCCAGTTTCCGTTAGCATCATATAACTAGATTAAAAGTTCAGAGAGGGCTTGCCATCATGGGTACGAGTTGTATTAATGCTCTTTTGAGAATGTTTTGTCGCAGCACTTGACTAGATAGGACGCTAAGATGGATAACATTTTAACTTATTTTTCCTCCATAATATTGTCCAGTACAACTCGATGAACCATACCAAACATGCAATTAAGTGCAGCATATAACCACGAGCAACCAACGACTCGCCAATTCAATTAGATCCTACATATTCATCACACAAAACCACAATTTGTCTTTGATTGTAACAGGCCCTACTCACTATATTTCAACTAACACTGTTATTCTCGCTTCGCAAGAATCCCTCTCTGGCTCACAAATTTACAGTTTTAGCTTTTAATCAACAAATGAAATTTAATCTAGATAACAAAACCTATATTTTTTCAAGGTCTCATTTCAAGAAAAAGAACAGCGGACATGGAAGTACAAATCAACATTACTGAACTATCAACTTATATTTAATCCAATAGATCTAACGGACGGCATATATTAAGTCATTTTTACCTGAAGACCAGCACGAGCTGACCGAGAAATCGGCGCCTTTTTCTTGTCTTTGTCCTTGTTCGCAGCAGCTGCCGTCGTCTTCCCCGCTAAAAGCCCCTTGCCACCTTTTCCAGCCATGTCCCTTACCTCACTTCCGCCATCAACAAAATAAATAACACGTTAACGATCCCATTCCAAGCCGAGAATTACTCAGCGCCAATACGACTTATATATACATGTAAATATCCATTCTTTTTACATCTTTTTCCTGATTAGCAAATATTTACGTTAAATTCCGAATAGATCTAACAAATTGAAACAAATGACCACGAATTATATGTATATATCGACAAAATTGTCAAATAAGATATCCGCATTACGACTTTAACCTAATAAAATAAGCCTATGAACTAAAATTAAAAATTAGATATACCTTAGAAATCCAAAAGCAACGGAGGAAACGAATACAAAGGAGAATGTGTGTGTGCGTGGGTGGGTGTTAGGTTGAGTAATTTATTTCTTTTCGGAATTTTTTTCGAATCAGTGGAGTGATTTTGGCGGTTGCTTTTTAGGTGGGAAACAAATTTAGGGATTTCGAAAATTTCAACAGTATTTTGACAGAACTGCCCTTGCCTTAGCGTGAAAGGTTTTAACCTCTGAATTAGTGGACCGCCTTTAGGATTCTCTATACTGGGCTTCTGTTTCCAGCCCATGTCTTTTTAAAAAAGTTCAACTTCTGAAGTAGTGGGCCGATTTTAGGATTTTTCTAAATTGGGCTTCTCTGTATCTAGCCCATATCTTTTAAACCCCTTGTGATTTTAATTTACAGCACATCATCCTTTTTAATAAATCGATAGGGCCACGTGTCAAATCTTCCACGGATTACATGGTTTTTCAAATGGGAAATTACAACGTAACGCCATTGACGCTTACCACGAATTTAGGTGGTAATTATTTTACTATCCCAATTAGTTAAATAAAAAACACGATTGTCGATTGGGCAATATTATTTATTTCTATTCATCTTTATCGTCGATTTATGTGAAAATGAGATCACTGTTACGTTCTCAATCAGCTCAAGAATTAAATTTGATCATTTCATTGTTAACACGTCAAGTTACTTTGATTAACATTTGAGCAATCATTAAAAATTCTTTTTAAATATTCTTGCAAGTGGTGTATTCTCCAATTTGTGCAGATAGACCACCAATCTTCTTTTTTTTTAAGTATCTCCAATTTGTCCCTTTTGCCATTATCCATTATAAAGGTCGTGTTCTTAACCTTAATTAAAATGTAGAGTAGAGGGGTGTGCGACCAGAGAGAAAAGTTGGTCGAGGGCAAAGAACGGGTTGGTTTTGGATTGCAAGACGGGGTGGTTTCTATATTTCTTCTCTTTTTTTTTTAAATTAACATTTAGTGATTTTATTATTCAGAAAGTCTAGTTCATGTGAATTTTGTGAACTCTTTAATGAAAATTAACATGGAAATCGTGTACTAATGACAAAAATGTCATGAATTTGAAAAGTCAACAATGTATTTGTCCCAAAAATAGTTGAAAATTACTTAATTTTGCATAGTCCTATCATACATTAAAAACTTGTGTGACTTTATTGGGGAATTGTTTAGTCACACTTACCTCTCAAATAACCCTTCTAGATAATCCCATGTAATTTACACATCTAACCTTAGTTGAAAACATATAACATTTTTTATTACAACCAACCACATGTTACATGTTCAATTTATCAAGTCATCGTTTGACACCAATTAAAATTCAGATTTTAATTTAAATCAAAGTCAATAATCAATTTCAAACGCATATTTCGTGAGTTCCACAATTTTTCAATCACATTTCATCAACTTTTATCAAAATCTATTAAAATTTTGATTTTAATCCCTACCAAACAAGGGCTAAATAAAGTGAAGATTAGAGAATTATTTTTCTTAAACTTCGCCTTTCTCTAATCTAATATTTTAATTGCCCTTTGGTATTTCTAGTTTAGACTAATGTGATATCAAATGTTATATTTGTTTGTGAATGATTTAGTCATACCGTGATTTTTAGGAATTGTAGTCATGAGCTGAAGTGAATAAAGAAAAAATTCATACAATAAATCTATATTTAGTAAAAAATAATATCTGACCCACATTATTTTGGAANATATGATATTTGAGGTAGACTAATTTCCAGCGACTAATACAAACGCGTCAATATTTGTACACGGAAAAGAAAAAAAAAATGTTTAAATTGACATATGACCAAAAGTAACACAATTTGTTTGAGGAAAATTTGACACAAACAATGGAAAAGCATATCCATAAAAGTGTGTGAATGATCTCATGTTTCAATTTTTCAAGTCACGACACATTTGCTTTTTGATGTGAGTGTGAAGTGAGATGGGATGAGACGAGAAGAAAATTGTGAATTGTGCATAGTAGAAGTTAGGTAATTTTCATTTCACGTTGTCTATT
>CAIGRP010032594.1:0-21130 GCA_903798385.1 Fraxinus cuspidata
TCATAATATTGAATTTAAAAATGTAAAAGTGGAAAGACATCACCAAAAATTGACGAAACGTGAAGCTCCTCGAGTGTGTCGTCTTACTTTATAATTAAGTACAGCCTCAATTTTCTCAATTTTCAGCCTCTGTTTGAGTGAACATATATAGTGTAATCTGCCCAGTTCCCTCCACTTTGCTGCCGGCCACTGCGTGTATATAGTAAAGAAATTGAAGTCTTGCTTCCAAAAATTCAGCAGCCTAATTCTCCACCAAGCCGCCGTGTTACTGCGTGAGTGTATATATATATATTATTCAAAATCTGCAACTTCCTCCCAAGAATACTTGCCTGCCACAGTATGTGTTTTATATATATATTGCTCCAACTCTCCAATTATAGCCCTCACTTTCTCTTGCTGCCTTCTTTCCTTCTTTCTTTTATGGCTGTCACTTCCTCCACCCCTCAACTGCCGTCTAATGTGTATATATATATATATAAATATATATAACCTAGACTACCAATGATTGGGTCCATTTATGAATCCAATTTGAGGCCCAATTAACTTCCAATACCAAATTAAATTAATTCTTCTTTCCAAGTCCTCAATTCTTTTGTGTAATGCAAAAGAATTAAAAGCTAAAATAATTATAATACTTAGTATAAAATCAAATATCAATATATGTAGGTTCGATACTCTTACTCCAATACTATATTATAAAACTTGACATCGTACACTTACGGTATAATTCACATTGTATAAAACGCGTGACAATATTGGTGTCCAAATGTAATGAAAATTTGTATCTATTCATTTTAATGAATACGAGTGAACATAAAGTTAAACGAACAAAAAAATAATTGAAATGACACCTAGTCATTTAACAGAACATCATGATGTTTTGGGTCACGGATCTTAATTTTACTTCAAAACAAGTCGATAATATTTTGGAATATTTTATAAAACTCATACTAGTTAAACAAGTTGATCGTATCTTATCTCATAATTGGGATTTGGACTACTTGCCTTCATTTATAGTGAAAGCTAGTGTAGTTATTGACGGAACAATATTGTTGGTCGTTATTAGGTGAAATTTTTTATCGACCTTGGTATTTAAATGTAGTGAAAACTTGCATTTATTTATTTTATATAGATACGAGTGAACATAAAGTGAGATGAAACACAAAAATAGTTGAAATGACACATAATCGTTTAAAACGACTTGGATCATGGAGTCTTAATTTTACTTCAAAAGGAGTCGATCATATCTTGAACATCTTGGAAGTCGTATACAAGTTAAACTAACTAATTTGTTGAGTATTTTATCTCATAATTGGAATATAATGAAATTTGAGTTACTTACATTCGTTCATAGTTAAGTCTAGTGTAGTTTGCTTACGAAATAATAGTTTTAGTCATTATCATGTGAACTTTGTATCGATAATGGGGTTCAAATGTAATGAAAACTTACATTCATTTATTTTCATGTGCATACCAATGAAAGTAAAGTGAAACGGACACAAAATTAGTTGAAACGACACCCAACCGTTTAAAATGATAGCATGACAGTTTGGGTTACGGGTTCTTAATTTAACTCTAAATTTAGTGAAAACATGTCTACGTTTATTTTCCTGTGGGTACAAGAGAGTATAAAGTGAAATTGACACGAACTTATTTAAAATGTTATCGAACCGTTTATAACAACAACGTGCCGTTTAATTTCATGTGGATACAAGAGAACATAAAGTAATATAAACATGTAATTAATTAAAATAGTACTAAGTCGTTTAAAAAGGTAGCTTACCATTTTGTTGTTGATTTTAATTTGGGTATGAAAAGTGAGAATGAGGTAGGGATTTATGTTTGGGGAATTTGGTAAGGGTTATTAGCACAAAACGTCCATACGTTTAACGTTTAGTGTGCAAAACGTCTGTATTTTCACTTTTATTTCCAAGTCGTCATTTTTATCAATTTCCATTCATTTTCTCAATAAAAAAATGTAAATAACAAATACACCCTCCTATTTAAGTAAAGCAAAAAGAAAAGAAAAGAAAAATAAAAAATAAATTGCAATCATACTCCCAAAATTTTCAATAATATACAAATAAATTCCAAATAATTAATTAATAATCAAAAATAAAAAATAAAAATCATTCCCTTTCTCTTCCATCGCCATTTTCACTCGCCGAAAACACCACCTTGCCACTGAGAGCACCATCATACATCCCTCCATCCCGCCATCACAATGTACCAACCCGCTCTCCCAAATCCCACTTGCAATTGGCACCCAAAACCTCCGACTCGCAAACACTAAACTTGGTTGCACCATGGTTTTCGGTGACTTTCACTGTCGTGGTCTACCACAAACAGGTTCTCCTCATCAAGACAACCTAAACCATGGTCAAACATCACCGAAAACAACCTCCAATCTATATGTTGTGCTTTAGAATTTTTTTTTTTTTTTGCAATCGCGATGCGCGAGAACCAAATCTACCTCCTTCAATTCCCGTCACCCAAAGCACTGGTGATCCAAATTAGACTCATTCGAACCTCCAACAACTCTAATTGACAGTGGATAATGATCCAACTGTTCTAATTATCCTCCCAACTGATTCAATTTTTAGATAAAAAAACAACCACAAACCGTGCGCGTAGGGAGGAATATTTTCACAAAATTGATTGGTTATGTATGTTACAATATGGGGGAATTCAAATTGAGACACTGAATGGTGGTGGTGGAAGAGAAAAGAAGAAATAAAGCAATTTTTATTTTTAATTATTTATTTGAGATTTATTTATATTTTATTGAAAAATTTTGGAGTATGGTTGTAATTTATTCTTTATTTTTCTTTTCTTTTTATTTATTTAGATATGAATGTATATTTGTCATTTTACTTTTTTTTTTATTGAGAAAATGGATAAAAATGACGATTTTCACAATGAAACGTGAAAATACGGGTGAAAATGTTAAAAAATTGAAATGTAGGAACGTTTTGCATAATTGATTACTAAGGTATGAGAATTTGACATATATTATAACGACAGTAGATTTAAATAAGTACGGTATGATTTTTAAATAGATAGAATTGTTATTCTAATTTTTTACAACTTAATCATTCATTTCTTTATGTAAAAAATTTAAATATTAATGTAAATTTTATGAATATATATGCAGATGAATATGTAACGAAGTGAACAACTTTTAGTGTCATTTTGATTGTAAATGTGGAAAATAGGTGGAAAGAAAATGAATTCCAAGGAATTGAATTGCCTAGAAAATGTTTTATTGTGAATTGTAATTAATTGTGTTTGATTGATATAATTTTTCACCTAGAAAATGTTGNGTGGAAAGAAAATGAAGTACAAGGAATTGAATTGCCTAAAATGTATTTTATTGTGAATTGTAATTAATTGTATTTGATTGATATAATTTTCCACCTAGAAAATGTTGAATGTTTGGTATCTGTTTGACTTTATTTTTCATGAAAATTGTCCATTAAAATGATAATTTTTTTACCATTGAGTCTAGCATTTGTTCCAATTGCAAAAAAAAAAAATTTTAAAAATTAAAAAATTTTAAAAAAATCATACAGAATATCATTCGTTTGGATTTGTTTTACATGAAAATTATCAATAAAAGTGATAATTTTTTTTACTATTGTCTAGAATGTTTTTCAATTGCATAAAAAAAAAGTGGAAAATCATTTTCCCACCAAAGTGGTGGGAAAACTAATTCATTGAAAACCAAGAAAGAGGGTCACATGGGGGTTGGGAGGAAAACAAATTGCCTAAAAAATTTTATGCATCAAACAAGCAAAAAGTGGAAACTCGGAAAATAATTTTCTAGTTCCATGGAAAAACTTGCATGACTTTATTAAAATCTAATTTTTAACAAAGTCCATGTTTGATACACATTAAAATTCTCATTCTCATTTTTCTACTTATTTCAACCACACATTTTTCAATAAAATAATATTTTTCATCACATCAATAACTTTTCTTTCTTTTTTAAACACACATTCTACATCAATCTACTATTTCAGAATAAATTCTTCCAAAATAACGTGGTCAAACACATCCAAAATAAAATATTTTCAAGAGTAAAGCAGGCGTTATCCTTCTCCCTTTTAATTCTCTCTGTATCTCTATCCTTGCTCCACATTTCTCAATCATTGAACAAACCTTACTTCCCTGCCTTAACTTCCCTATTTTATCTCTCAATTTCTACTTAGATCTCACTCCATTGCCTTGTCATTTTCACTCCAACCTCCCAAACTCTCGTGGCAGATTAAACTACTTATGACGGTGAGTAGTTAATTTTACTTGAAACCATTTTGGGATTTTCATTCTTAGCTTTTATTTGTGTTTCTGTAAACTAAAGTTTGATTTTCTTAAAAATTTACCGGGAAATTTATGTAAGCATGCTATTGTAGGTTTCTTGTGCCAGTGATTTTATAATTTGTCTTTAATGGCGTGCACGAGCGGAGATCAACTTGAGAAGGTGGTGGTGCCGGAGCAGTTCCCGGCAGGGCTGAGGGTGCTGGTGGTGGACGATGACGTCACATGCTTGCGTATTCTCGACCAAATGCTCCGCAAGTGCATGTACAATGGTAAGTATTCACCGTTTCTCCTTTGCTATTGAATAGAGTATATTTGGCTAAGCTTAAAACTACTTAGAAAGTAAGTTTTGTTAGTAAATTAGTAATTTTTTAAATTATGTTTGGCCAAAAAAAAAAAAGCCTAGCCAAACCTGCTCTAAGTATCAAGTATCTGGGAAATTTTGCAACGGGATTTAGTGTCTTCAATATAGTCAAAATGGACAATGGATAGGTTTTGAGTTACGTTAAAAGCTTTTTGTTTTTTCGTGCAAATCTGGAGCATAGTGCTTTTGGATATATTCAAGGTGATTTTTTTATCCCTTTTTCAGCCAATCCCTACTTATAATTATGAATTTATGATCAATAAGAGTCTTCCAATGCTTGCAGCCTAACATCCCGTCTCCTGTAACCAGTCTTTGACGTATTTTCTTTGAGAAACAATATCTATTAGACACAACAACATCAATATCCAGAGATAACTCATGGACCTAGATCTCTATTTCAAATTCTAGACACATTTTTCAATTGTTCCATCAACCTTGTAGTTTATAGTGAACAACCATTTATAACCAACTGGATTCTTCCTCTTGTTCAACTCAAAAGTTTGTATGTTCCATTGTTCTCTAAACCTTTCATCTCCTCACGAGCTGCATTTTTTCGTTTTGGAACTTTAAGAGCATCTGCTTATGTTAAAGAATATTTACACTCGATAGGTTAGATGAAAAAGTTATAAAAGAGGGTGACAATAGGCTATATATTAAGAAATATGTATTTTGTTCACAATCCAATCCGTTTTCTAAGGGGAATTGGAAGGCCTAGACCATTTTTATGCTCTACACCTAGCGTTGGAGTTGACTTGGGATTATGAATGTAATTACAAATGAGTTCCTAACATAATGGTGTTAGACATGGAGCTCAGGATTTTGTGTTTGGTCTTATTCTTTCAGTTGCTTTATAAGCATAGTTGATGGTGTCCTGGGGGATTTTGAAGTATCAATAACAATATAATTTATAACATGAACAAGAGCACTTTGAAAGAAAAGGAATTAATATGGTTCTGGTGAGACATTCTGGAGAAAAAAGATAAGAGTGGGCAAAGGTTTTTTTTCCCTAAATAGGTCTGAGTGTATCAGTGTATGAAACGCTTCCATGAAGAGAATTTTGAGGAAAAAGTGATTTATTTCCGAAGAATATAATATCCATTGTCATTGACAACTTATTACGTACCACCCTTGTTTAATTGGAGCTATGCAAGGGAACCCTATTAACAAAGTTCTAATGGCTCAAGTCCAATGCTTGTCAACTCTTTACTAAATTACTGAGCTTTTACACAAAATATCCACACAATATGATAATATATACCTGGATCGTATTTGTGTAGTGCCGGGCCAAAGACTCTCTTCGGAGCGATTATTGAAATTGTATATTTTTTTTTAATTCAAGAAGTTTGAACAACACCCCCCCGGCTCAAATTTTTTTTTTTCCATTTATTTTGGGGACTTATATTAAATTGTAATGTGTTATATAACCGAGAAATTTTTTTTGGGGTCATTTTGGTTTTGAATCTGGGACGAATGTCTGCTTGCAATTCCCGTAGTCGCAAAACTAAAATCATGAAAATANGACTTATATTAAATTGTAATGTGTTATATAACCGAGAAATTTTTTTTGGGGTCATTTTGGTTTTGAATCTGGGACGAATGTCTGCTTGCAATTCCCGTAGTCGCAAAACTAAAATCATGAAAATATAACCTATGAAGAGTGTGTTTATCTGAATATTCAATTGGTAGCAATTTTTATTTGATTAAACCTTCAAGCTTCCTGGATGTTCTCCAAATGGCTACAATACTGGCTCTTCAAACTATGCAGCACTCCTTTGATTGTTCTCTTACTTCATTTTTAGGGTGGGCAGAGAACTAAAGGATGGGGGAGGTGGTATTATGGAAAGAAGAAAATTTTCTGTGACAAAACATCAAGGGATATATTGTACTTACGGTTGATCTCTCATCATTATCTTATCTTTCAGTGCTGGAAAGGAGTCTCTCCAGTCAAGATCAGCAAATCAGCAGTTGTTATCAGATTCTGTTTCTCTTTAATTTTTCCAGTCAATTATTGGTTAGAAACAATTTTTGGCAATATTGGTCCCTACTCTAATGTAGATAGAATTAACATGTTACTTCTAAGCCTTTAGAACTTTTAGAGTCTCAGTTTGTCTAATCACAGATTGTTGAACTATTTAATCCTTTTTTATGTTTAGATTCCTATCATTTCTCGCTTGCTTTTAACAATTTGATATTAGGTGCCTCACAATTCTAAGGCATCAAATATGTTTCTTCCAACCTTCCACTAATACCTCATTTGTGATATTTTAACTATAAAACAAATGAGCTTAATTATGCTTTTCAGAGAATTCATTTATTTTTTGTTCATGCAACCTCTTCATTAATAAACATCCAAATGCTGGAATTTCTTGCAGTTACCAGTTGTTCCCAAGCTACAATTGCTTTAAACTTATTACGGGAAAGGAAAGGCTGCTATGATGTTGTACTAAGTGATGTTCACATGCCTGATATGGATGGCTTCAAACTTCTTGAGCTTGTTGGACTGGAGATGGACCTTCCTGTGATAAGTGAGTGATGCTTCTTGTAACTACGGGCTGTAAAGTTGGTTAAATAAGCTTACAGTATATCTTGTAATGCAGTGATGTCAGGAGATGGAAGAACTGAACTAGTCATGAGAGGAATTCGACATGGAGCCTGTGATTATTTGATAAAGCCTATTAGGGATGAAGAATTGAAGAATATTTGGCAGCATGTTGTTAGGAAAAAATGGAAAGTAAACAAAGAACAAGACCATTCAAGTTGTTTGGAAGATGGTGAATGTCAAAAACGAGGAAATGATGATGTTGAATATGCTTCTTCTGTCAATGACGGAACTGATGAAGTATTGAAAATACAGAAAAAAAGGAGGGACGCTAAAGAAGATGATGACATGGAATCGGAAAATGATGACCCTATTATGGCAAAGAAGCCGCGTGTGGTCTGGTCGGTTGAGCTCCATCAGCAATTTGTTAGTGCTGTAAATCAGCTCGGGATTGATAGTATGAACTTTCACATTTTGCCCTATATGGAGAATGTATTGCATTTGTCTAATTTAATTTTTTCTGCTGGAAGATTCCTGATTAGTTGGTTTTAAAGAATAGCATTTATGTCCTCAGTAGCCTTTTCCCCCTGGATATGCCTGAATTTGGTTTTAGTGTTTGTTTGATAAAACTTTTCAAAAATGTTATCAACTTTTCAATTGATCAAACTTCAATTTTAACCGCACATTTCATGAGATCCACCACTTTTATCAACTTTTTAATCACACATTTCATCAATTTTTATCAAAATCTGCTAAAACTTTGTCGAACAACCCCTAGTTTTTTACTTTATTTTTCTACTTTTTCATTTTGATTCTTTCTTGTCTTCCTTCCAGAAGCTGTACCCAAGAGAATCCTTGAATTGATGAATGTTCCAGGTTTAACTAGGGAAAATGTGGCTAGCCATTTACAGGTTGGAAACTCTCTTCCACATGTTTAGTCCATTCTTTTGTTCTAAATCACATGTGCATTATTTTTTTGAATGACATAGAAACTATAGGATGCAAAAAATAAGTAACAGTAGAGCTTAAGGTTGACTATACTCCTGTCATTTGCTCATATGTGAGAATAACAATCTGACGTTGTACGCTCATAACAAGAACTACAATTTCTGCTTAGAATTCTACTCTTTCTGCCTAGGCACTAATCCCAATCACTGTAAACAATCTGATGCAGTACGCTCATGACAAGAACTAGAACTGAAGGAGAGGGGAAAGAAGAGAGGGAAGAGAGAATCAGAGGGGACAAGAGAGGACGAAGGGGAAAAAGAGGGGAAGGGAGGAGAGAGAAGCAGTCAAGAGAGAGGTAGTAGTCTTTGTTCAATAATCAATAGTCTGTATAATACAAAACCCTTACTCCTATTTATGGTTGAAATCTTGAACAAGCAAGGAAATAAAATAAAATACATATCCAGCATTGGTAAGTTTGCAGTATAATATCATTAAGGATCTCCATCACAATCTCTACCCTAAGTAACATTCCTTCATTCCTGCCAACCAAGCTCTTGTTTGTAAATTGGAACTTCAAAAGACAAGCATGCAGAAACAAATATAAATTAAATCCTCAATTCAGTAACCGAAATTCGAAGACCTTTTTGCGACACAACACATAAATACACAAAAGAGTTTAATCAGTATTCCTCTTTGCGTAGATTAATCTTGCTTCCAACCTTCAGATCTCCCAAATATTGTCCAAGAATAGTTTACCAACGCAAGTGGCTACTTTTAATTGCACTGAATTCATAAGATTGGAGACTGGCTAGAAGAAAGCACACAATAAAGGTTTGGCTATTTTTAATTGCACTGAATTCACTATATTGGAGACTGGCTAGAAGAAAGCACACAATAAAGTTTTGTGGGGCTGCATCAGTTTTTGGGTTGCTGCTGCCTGCTTTATGCAGTCTTTTAAAAACACCATCAGACTTTTAACCCTATTCTAGTTCCAGTCACCAAATAACCAAATCATGTCCCGTTTTCATGTGACCCTAGCAAGGTGATATAACTGTACTGTCTTTCTAATTTGGAGCTACTTAGGGGACACCCAATTGAGTCTTGCAATCTAAGATCCAATAGGCCAAACGCAGTTCTGGTTAATCATGGCTAATTGATTGAAGTTATTTATATTGGGTCATTGCACTAAAGATCCAATATTAATCTCTTAAATTTACAAGTTACTTAAAACTCTCAAACTTAATCAAATAATGAGTAAGTTTAGCCCTAACATCCATAATCAGAGCGGAGTGCAAAAAGGATAGTTTTAGTCCTTTAGTATTTCTTTATCCTTAGCTCACATTTTCCTCTAATGGAACCATCTATTTGTCAGTTAATGATAGATACCATTGTTTGACAAGCATTTTGTCATAAAATTAGAGCTTAGATTTTCCTGTGTATTGAAAAAGCCTAATTTGATATATACCTCTTGATAGATTATAATGGAGACACTCCAAATGCACTTGTATTTCTGCTTAGAAGTCTCCACTTCTATGGCCACTGAAAGCCATTAACCCAATTATGAAATAAGCAATAGTGTGATATTAAAGTACTTTATTCCATAATTATGGACTTAGGTTATAGATTATGGACTATATTTTTCACTGCATAAATCGTTGTGCATATTCATAACTCCTATAAGAATGGATCCTTAGGATATTTGCTCAGATAGTAACAGAATGTGGAAACTAACGGATAAACTATTTTCATTTATTTAAGTATTTATCTCAAAAAGGTACTATTACAAGAAAAGACTTGCTTATATGGCAAAAAACCTCACACTCCAACCCTCATGCTCATAACATTGACCTCAAGTTACCACCCTTCCTCTCAGCTTCTCATCTCAAATTAAGTGCTTGAAATGGAAACCACGATCCACCTTGACCGCTAAAACTGCAAGCATTATTTTATGATATTGTATAAATCCATGTTTGAGCCCCATTTGTTTATTGAGGAAATGTGTTTTGGAATGGTGATTTTTCGGAGAATTTGTAATTAAAAAATAAGAAAAAATTTTAGATTTACGTGTAAAATTATTTTATGGAAGAATGTGTACTTGAAAATAAGTTATGGAAAATGGGTTTTTGGAAAAAATGGGGCTCACATTGACAGAAGGAAACTTAAACTTAGGGAGAGAACAAAAAGAACAACTTGATAAAGAGATAATAGTTACTTAAGAAGGCTAAAATCAAAGTATGGCCTCACACTTGAAGCGCCAAGAGAATTGGAACCAGTGATAGCTTCATATCTTCATGAGCTTTCTCCAAAATCATCAGACACTGATCTATAGGAAACAAGCTCGGTTATGTACCCTTCATCCTATTTCAAAATTTGTAGATTATAAAGCTCTATCTACCTGATCTTTGTCTTTTGTCGTTAATCTTGATAGTATAGAAATTTCGAGAAATATCCAAGAGGCCTTGGAAACTCCTAAATGGTGAAAAGCAGTAATAGAAGAAATGAAAGCATTGGAAACAATTAAAACTTGGGATGTGATGGAACTACTCGAAAGGAAAGAGGTTTATTGGGTGCAAATAGGTGTTTAATGTGAAATATAAAGCAGACGGAACAATAGAAAGGTAAAAAGCTCGTCTGGTCACAAAGGGATATACTCAAACTTATGGTATGGATTACACAGAAACATTCGCACCGGTTGCAAAACCGAATACAATTCGGGTTTTTCTATCACTGGCAGCAAACTTGGATTGGCCACTCTTAACAAATTTATATTAAGAATGCATTCCTGAATGAGGAGCTAGATGAAGAACTCTACATGATGCTACCATTGGGATTTTCTAAGAAGAAGAAAACAAAGTATACAAACTAAAAAAATTCCCCGTATGGCCTCAAACAGTGACCTAGAGTATGGTTTGACAATTTTGCAAACGTGTTGAAAAATCAGGGATACCAACAAGGATGGTCATATCAAACTATGTTTTTCAAAATATTTGAAGATAGGACAAAGATCATTCTGATCGTATATGTTGATGAGATAGTCCACACCGGTGATGATATAGTTGAGATAGACGCTAAAAGGCAGTCTAGCCATAGAATTTGAAGTAAAAGATTTGGGACAAATGCGATACTTTTTGGGATTGAAAGTAGTAAGATCAAAGAATTGTATTAGTGTTTCACAACGAAAATATGTTCTGGATTTCTTAACTAAAACAATTATGCTTGTGTGTAAACCATTGGCTGTTGTATTTTTATATTGGAAAACTTGGTAACTTGGAAAAGTGAGAAACAAAATATAGTAGCTAGAAGCAGTGCGGAAGCAAAATTCAGAGCAGTTGCTCGAGGAATATGTAAAGGACTATGGTTAAAAAAAACTCTTAGAAGAACTACAAGTTACAATGAAATTCACAACTAAACTCTATTACGATAACAAAGCAGCTATCAACATCTCACTCAACCTAATCCAACATGATTGAACCAAACCTGTAGAAGTGGACATGCACTTCATCAAAGAGAAAGTTGAAAATTGAATCATTTGCATGAGTTACGTCCCTACCAAAGAACAAACAACAGACATGTTCACCAAAGGGTTAAACATACAAACTTTCGATGATTTCATCAGCTAGTTGGATATGATCGATATCTACGATCCAACTTTAGGAGGGGGTGTAAGAATCCCGATTCAGCTATGGGATTATTGTATTTTATGTATATGGTATACTTAGCGTTAAGTTAGGAAATGTTTTTTCTTCCTTAGTTAGAATATTAAGTTAGGAAATGTTTTTTCTTCCTTAGTTAGAATATTACTTTCCTTTCTACTACCCTGTATTGCGTATGTATACTGAGGCCAGTTGTACTGTAAATATATTGAGAAATAAAGAATTTAATCTTTTCTCACCTTGTCTATATATTTTAGAGGCTGGATGTATGGGATGTATATTATTTTGGAAGGAGACTGTTGGGGTTTGGTGATTGCTTTTTGTGGTGGAGGACTGGTTACTGCAGTGCTCAAGGTAGAGACAAAATTATGTTTATCATCTGAATCAGTGTTTATATAGTATATTGATTATCTTAATAAACGTTAGGTCAAGAAAACATAAAATATGAAATGAGTGGACATGAGCCTAATTGGGGATAAAGTGGAAGGATGACTTAGATGCTTGGGCACGTCTTACTTGGACCTAACAGTCACAATAGAGATGCCAGGTAGTATAGGTTATCTAGATTCTAGAGGTATATAACGCTGGCCTAGTTCGGTTGTTAGTATTCATTTTCAGTGGCTTTTTATGTGATATAGCTTTGGGCTCTAATAGAAGGGTTAAAAAAGGACCCAAGTTTATTTGGAGTAGGTTTTAGAGTAGATTCATCTATTTCCCCTCGTTTATGCCTGCAGATAGCACAACAATGTTTTATTTTATTTTTTTAATTTATTTTCAACTTCTCATTCTCATAAAACTGGTGGTGGTATAGAGAGGAGCTCAAAATAAAGCTGTTCATCAGCACACTGGGTCACCGATTTTCAAAAACCAGGAAGGTTGTTTTGAGTTTTGGAGGATTCTCTTGCAAACAGATCTTATAGATACACCTGTAACACCAGGACTGGTTATAGTCCTGGTTTTATCTTTCATTCTGTGGTTTGACTCTGCATGTATATTGTGAATGGAATTTCTACTCTTGCTGGTGTGGTTTATCTGTTGATCAGGTCATCATTTTGCTAATCTTGGTTCTCAACAATTATGATGTCAATGTGCAGAAATTTAGACTATATTTGAAGAGGTTAAGTGGAGTAACTCAACAACAGGGTAGCCTCCACAGTTCTTTTTGTGGTCCTGTAGAACAAAATCCAAAACTGGCATCTCTGGGAAGATTTGATATTCAGTCATTGGCAGCTTCTGGTCAACTTTGTCCACAGACATTAGCAGCTCTGCATGCTGAGCTTTCAACTCGACCAGCAGGGAAATTAGTTTTGCCAGCTATGGATCAACTAGCTCTATTACAAGCTTCTCTAAAGGGGACTAAATGTATTCCTGTAGATCAAAGTGTGGCTTATGGTCAACCTCTTATTAAACGCTCATCCAATGTCGAACATATTTCTCAGAATATCATATCCGATGAGGGTGTCCAATTGGGATTTGGACCCTGGATGTCCAAGAACCTTGCTAACATTGTACCGACTTGCAATATTGGCAGTGTAGTGGAATCAGACAGTGATAAGGTGATAGGTTTCATACAACATCAGCAGCATGAAAAACAGCAGAAGCAATCTATGATTCTGGAGCCGAGTCGGTCAATAAATGTGCAGCCTTCTTGTGTAGTGATTCCATCTCAGTCGTCAGCCAATTTTCAAGCCGCGAGTAGTCCTGCTTCAGTCAATCAAAACTGCAGCTTCAGTAGAAATTCTGTGATGGAACACAAAAACTCACCATTTCACCCAAATAATTCATCAGGTGTTGGACAAAGCTTGGATGGGGAAGTTAAACCATCATTCATGCCTTCTGGGTTTGCTGGTGCAGGTTCTGTTCCTTCATCCGTGTCATCCTGTTCAATAAATGCGGACATCAATGCTTATCGGCAAGTTCAGAACTTGTCCACAACATCAAGTTCAGTGAAACAGTTTCTAGGCGCAGTTCCTAACATTTCTTGCATGCAAGGTTCTTATAATTTTGAGTCAGCCAATGTGCTTGAACAGGGACCAGTTAGGAGTCCTATATATGTTGATAAAGTGACATCCATACCTAGCTGCTTTGCTGTGGATAAACAAGAGTTGCTATCTAGCATGAATCATGAAAAATTCTACATTGGAAATAGTGGGATCATAGTAAAGCAGGAGCCAAACATGAATTTGACTGAAAATGTGAAAGTGGGCTTCCCAATATGGAAACATTTCCCCATAAATGATCATATGGGTGTTTTCTCTGACTAGGTAAATTTCTGAGTTTAACCATTGCGATTACTTTCTGATTTATTTCTAGTTCTATAAAGCCTATATTATCAAATTAGAATTTTGAGAGTAAAGTTGCACCTTTTTCTTGTAGTACTCAATTTCTAGGTATTTTCAACGATTGAAATGTGTTTCGGGGTTTGGTTGGCAGTGAATTTGCCTAAATTAGGGTCTGAATTTCTGTTGTTTCAGTTCCAACAGGGAAACCAGCAGGTCTGTTATGATGGTTACAACTTTACCTGCCGCAGAGAAAAAAGAAATACTCTATGATGTTAGGGTTATTTTTCTAAGTGGTTGGCCTCGTTTCATAGACAAAAAATGTGTGAATAAGACCAAGGAAGGTAATAAAAAGAAAAAAAAAAAAGATAGTGTGCAAAGAGGCACGAGTAAATACCACATTATAACATTTTCACATCACTAAAGACCATAAAAAATATTAACCATAAGATATAAATTGTGGATAAAAAATGTAAAATAGACTTGGTCATACAACATATTAACACAACAAACAGGCAATGCTGGTGACAAGATGGTCCAATACCAACTATTATGATGGTACCTGCTAATATAACTCAGTTTGATATTTGATTCTGCATTATCCAAATATAAAGGTGCTGGTTTGGTGCTGGTAAGAGTAATCTGTCAAACTCAGTCGTACGAGCGAGTACTCGAAAATACAATTTTGTACTGGACAATCTTGATAGCTTGTTCAATTGTGAAGGTAATGGATTGGGCTGGTATGTGACCGAACTACTATGAGATTTGTCGTACTGTAGGGAACTAGGAGATAATTTTGTTTTATAAATTGTAAAGCTTGCATTGTTGATTAAATATGCCATTTGCATTTATGAAGTTTCTATGATGCACTTATTTGTGAAGAAGCCTGAACTTAGCGTGAAATGATTTTTTGCCAAGTCTGATAGTAAACTGACTTTTAAGTTCAAATTACAATCAATCTGATATAAACTTTGGTCCTTTTGGATGTTTCAGTTTAAATCTCAAACTAATTAGAAACGGAAATGTTTGCTGTCTAACTACATATTTCTGTTTGCAAGCAATTTATGACTTGTACTGAATGTGGTGATAATTTTCAGAAAATAGGCTTTTAAAATGCATATGACAATCTAGAATAAGCGGGCCCTGCTATATAACTCTATCCTATACTTGGAAATTTAGAGAGATGGACATTATTGAACTACGGTTGCCTGCTGAACTTATTGAATAAAAATTGAAGTACATAAAGTTAAAAAATATTCATACAGCATCCGACCTGAAACATCAATTTTATGCTTAATTCATAATTCAATTAGCCTGGACATACTATGCGTCACAAGTATCTAATGATGTAGATGCCATTTCCATTACACCAGTTAGAAAATCGGATAATTCAGATCAAATTCGGCTTCTGTGTTAATCCTGGACAATTTGTAATTGCAGTTTGCTTGATTTGAAGGTCGAAATATGAATAGCTATTTGGTAGACATTTTCACATTTGTTTTCAATTTGATTATGTAGCTATGCAGCATTTCTTCTTTTTATAACAAAAGGAGACAAGATTGAAGTGCCCCCTCCCCCTACTTTACGGAGTTGGGGTTGATGAATTTGTACGAGAGTTTTTCATGGTAATTGGTAACATATACGCAAATGCGTGTGCATGCATGTGCACACATCTGTTTATTGACTACAGACTGATTAACTCATTTTGCTTTAACTGCAACTGGATTTCATTGTGTGTCAATGCAATTGTCAAGTTTCTATGGCGACAAACAATTTTCCCTCTGGTGCTTAAATTCTAGTTACAAGCCTTGTGCCTATATGATTTCACATGCTTAATATCCACTACGACCCTTTTCAGCTGCAGAGATGGATGTGGAAATGGTCTGGTGGATCCACAAATCGGAATCTGAATTCTATCCTCGTGATAAGACTTTGAAACCTGGTTTCTTCGGCTTCTGTGCAAAACATAATTGGCGTCTGACTGTTCTTCAGGCAATAACTTTTGTCGAAGATCTATAGCTTATAAAGAATTCCTCTCTATTGCTAATTGACATTAAAATTGTGTAGATGTTGCTATTGTCTCAAAAACTTCTTGTATTTATTAGTTAGGTTTAGCATATGTATATAGTCTTATTTATATTTAGTGCTGTCACGTTGTTTAAATATAAACTGAACTCGCTTGGAATGGGAAAACTGTAGCCCTGTCGGACAAGGATGCACTTTTTGTCCTTGAGCTGAAATATGATAATCTTGATTTTCTTTTTGGAATTGAAATTTCCTATTTATAATTATCAATATACGTATTAAAACTTTTATCTTTATCTCAATAGGATTGTCTTGTTTCTTTTTTAAATACAGTTTGGTAACCAACTCGTGAGTTTTGCCAGTGTCTAATGACCCAATTATTGGTCGATCCAAATCCAAGAACTATGCTTAATACTGAAGAATAATGTTATATAGCATCATTGGTGGAGAATACGAGTCTAATTAGCAACAGATAAGTTTAATTAAAGTTAAATTAATTGAAAGAATGTAGGACTCATTTAATTTGACTACTTCTGTAATGCTGGTATTAGTGGTGTTAAATAGTATTACTCGTGTTCTTAAACTTACAAGTCAGAATTCATTATCCCTTTAGTACTGTGCAACTTTAAAGAAAAAAAATTAAAATGTTGTCTTACCGATCATATTGGTAACGTAGCGTGCACACAAAAACATACTTAAGCACCAACACAACAGATGGAAGCACACTAACAAATAACGCATCATATTATTACATGTATGACTAATAATTGTTCATAAGCAACGATACACTGAAGATTAGGTTGAGAACAATTGTAACTGATAAAAACATCATATTCTTATCATCATCGTCATCAAGTTGTTCTTCTGTAATTTCTTTTCATTTTCGTCGACATGGAGAATAATTCATATATCAGGAGTTTGTAAGATTTGGATTCATAATAGCACCTTCACAAATTCACGACATTTAGTCATCCGATGATGTTATTACAAAATCTTGAAGCGCAACAAGCTTTGCCTGTCCTCCATACTCTTCCAGTAAGGCTTCTTCACCAACAGTTCTCGTCAACTCTCTTCTTTCCTCTTCATTGCACACAATCACAATCTGTACAGATTGCCGAGACTACAATTAATACGAGAGTTTGAAAAACGAGCAACACGTGTTTGAAAGAAGTAAAATCGTTGACACGATATTAAGATGATCAGATATCATCTACTTTATATTGCTAAATGAGTAAATTGGAGAACGAAGTTTAGAGTATAAATATATGTTACATGATCTCCGAGTACCAAAATCCATATGTACAATGTACCTTTTCTAAAGTAGCCTTCTCAAGGAAGCGAGACACCACCCTCCAAACAGCCACAAAAAACTGAGGCATGCGTAAAAGGTAACATTTGGCTAAGCGCTCTGGATAGTAAGACTACATACAACAAAATCAAACATATGCATATGAACATTCATATAGGATATCATCGAGTTATAGAACATATTGCTGATATTGCTCGACCACAATATACTGTTGAGTCACCTTCTACAGCATGCAACCTATGGCCTATCTTTTTAAGACCAAAAGTATCAGTATGAGTGTGATCATCATATTAATGCCTAGGCCATTGTAGTATTCAGTCACTCAGATAACTCAAAGTTTTGGTTTCTAACATGCAACAAAGCAGACATATTACCGTCATCAAAAAAAAATTCCAACTTCATATCAATAACACAGTAAATTCTGCATCTGTGGTTTTGCTAAGTGATATTTGCTCTGAAATACAGAAAGTAATCTGCCTGTAGGGATCAACAATAGATGAGAAACCGATTATTGCTTCAATAATGTTTTTAAGAGGAATGCAACTGTTTTATCATCCACCATCCAAGGGTCACGCTGAGAGAATATCATATGGGTAAAAGACGGAATGAGAGGGTTCTGGCCCTCTACATAAATATTTATCACCATATTTACTAAATATCACAAAGCAGCTAATAAGAATGGCTTTTCAACCAGAATAAGCATAATTAAGGTTTTAGGAACTGAAAAGCACCAAAAAGGATCCAAATTCTTTTGCTCAGACGTACATATTAGAATGCTAAGTATAAAACGTGGATTTTCTGAGTATGAATTTAAAAGGCCAGCTACTATCCGGAGAAAGTGTAAAGGGACTCTTAGAGAAGGCAGACACAAGTGAGAAGGTTCTGACTGATGTGAAGGCTTTTCTACTATATAACGTTGCACACAGGCAAACAATACAGAAGTAGAATGTTTTTACTAGAAATCAAAGGACACAATACAATGTTTTTACATAGAACAATAGTTACTTGTAAGAACTGAAAACCTGTGATTAAACCACGAGTATCAATGTTTCTGTACCAATTTGTTGCAGATCAAGAATGGCAATCAACTTCTCGTTTCCTATTTCTCGACCTCTGAAAGAAAGACGGGCAGAGAAAAATCCAAATCAGAATTGATTTGTCATAATCTCATAAAAGAAAGGTATAACTCACTCAGTAATATTATACTACAGTACAGCACATCTTGCTACACGAGAGATTGCATATTTACTTCACTATTCTAGAAGCCATGACTAATTTGAAATAGCATCGAAGACCACCAAAAAATCTTACCACGAGGTTGGTATGCTTTGATGTGTGATCATGCTTTGTAATCTTTAAGCATTTCTATCTTACGTAGTGATATAAATGATCACATTTATTAGCAATCCCATTTTCATTTATATTTTTTATTGCATTAGCCAAGACAAGGATTTGAAGCTAAAACAACAAAAATCCCAAATTGATTATCACATGCAATTTTCGATTGACATATCTACAACTTAATGACCTCAGAGTTCTCTGAAACAATTCCTTGAAATAGTTTTATCCAGTAGATGAACCACAAATTCTGCGCCAGGAGAAACATTTTGCAACAGAAAACTCGTCAGCACATTTATTTTCAGGTTTCCCAGACAAAGCATAATAAAGCCAAATATTACTTTTGATACAGGGACAGATATGTACATTGTTAGTCTTCACAAATCATCTTTAAATCATCTTTAGGTAGAGCTAAGAGCATCTCCAAAAAACTCTTTATATAAGATAATCTATATTTTAAAGAGTCAGCTATTAAATTATGCTCCAAGAGATTCTTTAAATTAACATTTTAAAACATATGAATTTAAAATATTTTCAATTTTCAATGGAGAAAAATAATATAGTAATTTGGAAGGAAGTTAGTGAAAATAAGAAAAAATAGGGAAGAACAATAAAATAATTTATGAGATAAATGTTAAATATAGAGTGTATTGGAGTACTTCAAATTTTTTTTACTCTCTAAATTACAAAATATGCTTTTCAAAAATTGAGAATTTATTAGAAATGCTCAAAGTCTTGGTTAGAAGATCAATTTTGGTTAACAGTCCACTCTTGCAGATGTGGTTCTTTAAAGGCCTGGACATTGAGGGAACAAAAAATGCACGAAAGGCACGAGTACAGTTCCTTATGTCTTCGCACAATTCATTTTTAGGAGGAACGCACCACTATAGGCCTACCAAAATTCTAATCCTTGTGATATTTTATACCTCACTTGATCATTTTAATTTGACTTACTGCTCCCATACTCCCGTGCGGTTAAAATAACTTAACTTTCTACTCCAAAGTAATAAATATAAACATGTTAAAAAAATAAGCGAAGTCAAACATGATATTATATGAGCTTTACTAAAGAATACAAAGAGCGTTACGTCTGACTTCGACATGAACGAAAAAAAAAAAAAAAAAAAGATTATAATCAACACAATAATTGACTATTTACCAAAGAGATCACCAAACCTCAATAAATTACAAACTGTAGGAGGTGGGGAAATAGAATTCAATGGCCCCACAGCCATGCCAACAAGTCAAACAAAGAACTCCTTTCACGAACTCTTTCCTTGAAAAGTTTTTACAGTGCTTAAAAGTTATGTTTCATAACGTAACTTTAAACTTCATTTGGTAATATATGTTTATCAAAAGTATACTTAAAAACTAAGTGTGAATTATTTTTAACTCAACCCTACATGCTCAATTTGACGCTTAAACAGGATAACATAAAAAAAAATAAAAAAATAAGAAAGGTATCGTTCAATAACTCAAAATTAGAATCTTACTATTCAGGAAAAAACAAAGTATGAATATAGTTATAATCACATAAAACTAATGCTGTAAGCTAAAAAGAGAAAAAAATAATTATTTACTCTTGAATTGGAGTTGATCTTTGGCAGGAACATGGTTTTTGATTTTGACTACAATTACAGGACATCCCTTAGTTGATAGGCCCTGCAAATAAATCTTTTTTGAATTTAATTCATCTTGAACTTCAGAATCAGGGATGTAATTAAGTGGCACAAATGAAGTCCTTCGTTGCAGCCACTTCACAAACATCTTTGCAGCTTTCTCAACGTCCATTGATCGATCTTGCAATCAAGAACCTCATCAAAGTTAGGTCTTCATACTTCTGCAAGAAAGTGGCCTTTTAGCATCAAGGAACTAAACTTTTTGATCATCAATATTTTGAAGCTTATATTTCTTAAGAATGTGAGTGCGGAAATGGTTGCTAAACATTATGCGGGATTTTCGGTTAAAAATTACCTCAGTGGAAGAACCAAGCTTTTCAACAGACATTCTCATCTGGGCTACTGCAAGTTCATGATTTTGGTCCATTTTTGGTGCTTTTGTGCAACAAAAATGGGAGAGGGAGAAAGTCAACTCTTATGCTCAAATGGGTGCCCAAAGAACAAGAAGAGAGAGCAATAATATGGAAATATAACCCCATGTCAATGAGTCGAGTCGAGTCGAGTCGAACCGAAACTCAAAACTCAGGTTCGACTCGAGCAAAAGAGGTGAGCCGAGCAAAAGTTCGGCAAAAAAGGTTCGACCTGAGCTTTCGGCTTGAGCCTTAGCGGGCCGAGCTGGGCCAAGGTTGAGTTGGCTCGTATTTCTTTTTTTTAAAATTCGTTATAAGTCTATAATTTT
>CAIGRP010032600.1:0-32074 GCA_903798385.1 Fraxinus cuspidata
GTCAATTTTTTTTAATAGTCAACTAACGGTCAAAACATATGGTTTTTATCCATTTGGACTCTAGATGCGAATTTCTAAAAGATTTGGTATCATGGGTGTACAAATGAAATGTTTGGGTCAAGTTTGTTATTAAATGAAAGGTTTGGTACCGTATCCGCAATTCTCCTTATCTATGATGACACCAATGATATAACATATACTTTAATTTCAATAGAACTCTCTTTTCGAGTATGGTTGTCCAGCAAAACATGTTTCATCCATCTCGTTATATTGGTAAATCAAATTTCATCTTCAAGTATTGTCATGTTGGGGACGTAACCTTTCTATCAATCCGAGTCATATGCCCTATTTTCTCTTCTAGTGCTAGTGTGTTTTGTCTCTTTTTTGAGTGTTTATTACTTTTTTGAATTTCTACCACTTTCAACTTATAGAGTATTATGTACTTAAAATGAAGTTATGTTATATGTTTGATTAATAAAAATAAAGCATAATCGTAGAAGAAAATTAACTTATCTTTTGGATCTATTTTAGTGTTTGATTTGTGTGTTGTCGCTTTTTTAAATTTATGTCCTTTTTATAAAAAAAAAAAATTTGTCATTTTTTTGAATTTCTGTCACTTTTTTGAAGAGATGAGTGAATGGCAAGACAATATTGGTGGAGGCTATTACAATGATCTCTACATTAATTGACGAAGGATTAGAAGATTCGGACGATAGTGATCACACTGATGATGATGATGATGAGGCGTTTGTACAGTAGCTGTTGGGTATAGTTTTGTTATCTGTGGGCATGGCAAAGCCGTTGTTAGCATTGTGACCAGTGACACTAGAGTTGGTGGTACGTATAAACTAGACATTTTGTAACGGCATCGAGGATTGTGTAGATAGATATAAAAAAAAGTTAGGGGGTTAACTTGTTCCAACAATGGAGATTGAAAAAAAAAAAATCCAGCTTGTTCTCCTATTGAGATCTTCGTCAAGTGGAGATCAATGGGTTAGCTAAGTTGGTAAATGACGGTGACAGTGAATTGACTTAAAGATTCTTGGTTCTGAACTGAGAAGGGGAGGAACGGTAGTTGTATCACTTTTTTTTGACACTTTGAATTGATTCCAATGTTTTAGTTGGTGTTTTATGACTTTTTTATTGTTTATCACTTTTTTGAATGTCTTTTTTTAAGTGTTTGTCACTTTTTTATTATTTTTTTTAGTGTCAAACGTTACTTTTTAATAAAAGTGACATATATTTAATAAAAAAGTGACAATTAACTTCAAAAAGTGTTAATTGTGTTAATTTCTTCATAAAAAATTGACATTGTGTCACACTTAATTTTATGCAGTAATTTTTACTACCAAAATATTTTTATATGATTTTTCAAAAAACACCTAATTTAGTAGTATTTTTTTAAGTTGCCCAAAATTATTCTTCTGGCACAAGTCATGAAATGAGGCCCACTTAACGAACTTGCTACCTTTGGCCCAACTCGTTGATGCCAATCGACTTGAGTCACGGTCTAGACCGACAGGCCAATTCAAAACCTTTGATATTCTATCTTCAAACAAATAGTCAGCTATAAAATGTTATGATTTGACCAAGTCAAGCAAAAGATATCCATAAACTGTCCAAATAACATAATTGAATAGATCCAATCATATTCAAATCCAACCAATCACATAATATTGGAGAATGCTTGTCAATCTCATCTAGACAGTTATCACAGTCCGATTAATTTTCTAGCCAGTCCAAGTCTTATCTATCTAATCTGAACTACTATTTCTTACTTTCTGTCTGCTACTCATACAACTCTCAATAAGCTTTACTAATCTAACCATCGAAGGGTCTTCAATCAGCATCATGTCAGTATCCCCTTAAGATCTTTAACGACTTTTCCTTCTTCTTCTATTTTTCTTGAGTTCCGCAGGATTGCTGGTGGCCCGATCAATCCAATTTCTTCAAATCGTAGAATCTATCATCTACAGTATAAATTTTGATAATTGAACTGAAGATTTGGTGGTGAAAATCATAGGTTACGAATATACACACAAAACTTTGAGTTTATTTTGAGGTTTATATTTTCTTAGAATGAAGCACACCTGTCATCAAAGCCTTTTATTTTTTTATTTTTATTTTTTACGAACATGTTTGAACAATTTATTTTTAAGTAAATAAAGTTTTTTAAAGAGTAAAGATATTTTTAAGATTTTCCATATTAAGAACATATTTCGATAAGTTACTTCTGAAATAAAAAGCTACTTTTTAAAAGTAAATTTACTTCTAAGTAGTTTTTAATAATCCCTTTTCCGTTTACCTTTAAGCGAAAAAATTACCTTTCAGGAGAAGACCTTTTATTTCAGTGTCAAAATAAGGAGTTGTTTGATTAAAATAAATTGTTTGTTTATAAAAACTGATATTACATTCACTTTTTATTTTTTATTTTTTGTTGTTCTTGCAAGTTGCAACTTTTTCATGTCTCGTCTTGAAAACTAAAGAAGAGGTCATGCATTTTTGAATGAATAAACATTTCATAGCTCTCTCTCTCTCTCCATATTACGTACATGTTTTGTTCTCTGCAATAGTTGAACGAAACACTTTTTGATTCTTTATTTTCTTTATATATCCTATTAAACACAGTTGTGAGCTTCAGACAGAATAATCAATTTGGCCTTTATGTGAATAATAATAATAATAATAATAATAATAATAATAATAATAATAATAATAATAATAATAATTAATAGATCATATGATCACTGACAAAATGATGGTTGATGATTTTGATTAAAAACAATAATTTTAGAAATTCAGATGGAATTATTGACTCTTTTATTATTGGTGATCATTGAGAAAACTTTATAGCGATTACAAGTGGTGATGTTGAAAATTATAGATAATACTTCAATGAAAAGTTATTGATGATCGTGAACAGTGATATTTGGTGATTCTAATTGAAATCAATATATGTTGACGATTCAAACAGAATTACCAATAATGATATTGTTGCTAATATCACACATTCATATGTGATTCTCGGTGTTATTAGTGATGTTGGAATCACCGATAATGCTTTAGTCACCAACGAGAAGCTAGCTATCGATGATCACATACATTATGATTATTGATAATTCTGATTTAAACCAAAATATGTAAGTGATTCATATAAAATTATGAACATAGATGCTACGTGATTTCACTGACAACACATTTTCAACTATTAATGTTAACAATGTCATCAATGAAATTTTCAAAAATAATCAGCGGTGCATTAGTCACTGATGGTAAGCCGTTGTAGATACTCACAAAATTTAATTATTTCTATATTTTTAATTTTTAGAAAATATCTTGACATATTGTTATAACATAACCAATTAATTAATTATTTTTTGAACTTATTATTTTTTCCGACATAATTTTCGGTTGGTATTTAATTAATATATTTTGATTCTTATTTATTAAATTTCTTTAGAAAATTAAAATTTCAAAATAATAATGTTTTATTAGGACTAACTAAAAGACAATTCATAGCCTTAGATTTTTTTTATTTTTAATGTTATTGATTATCAACAAAATTTTCATTAAAAAAATCAAGGGCAGATGTACGTAAATATTAAAAATTGAGGGCTTTCAATAAAGCGAAATCTTACTTTAGCATTCATTTTGAACATCTTGGTTGAAATCTGGCCATTGATTTGATTAAATGTTATTCAAATCAATTGTCAAATTGCCTGCCACATCATGAAATGTCAACAAACTTGTCGACAAAAATGTCAAGATAGCAAAACTCTTCAATAAATATGGAACTTTGGCGACTGTTTTAACTTGCCTTGAGCCGACTATGATCAAACGAAGTCAAATACGATATTTTATTGCCTGAAAGGGCATTAATATGGGAGGGAGGGAGAGTTCAAATGTTCATATCACCAATTTGGTAGCCAAAGAATTACTTTTTATGTCTTGTACGAAGATACTTATAATTGTTCCAGAATCTGAGCCATCCATGCCTGAGGGTAACATATAGCAACCCCATTCAATCATTCTATTCTAAATTTCTCTAATGCCATTTTCTCTACTCTGGCTAGCATAATTATTCAAAATTCAAAACTATAATAATTACAACAGTAATAACACTACTCAAGAACCTATATAGATATACCCCTCTATTATGTGATGTACATTTCAATCTATTTCTATGCCTATTATATGCCATCTTCCTCAAAATCCCGCATATTTGGTAAAGGGACTAGATTATGATAATCGACAAATTTTTCTTCCTTAATCCTGCCCACTCACATTCATCAGAGCGTACCTCCTCTAACTTGTCCTGACAGTGATCCAATTATCCGAGGACTCAGCATTTGTTCCGTCATTCTGTGACACATTGTTTTTCAAGTGACAGAATTTCGTTGAGAAGGGAATTCTACGGTTGCAATCAACGGGATCACTGGGTGAATTATCCCAATTATTCTCATACATTCCCAAGTCTAAAACACTTGCAGGTGAATGTGCACCTTGCTCTCTAGAATCCCGGGTTTTCAGCTTGTTCCCTGATATAAATGGATGATCAAGCAACTTTTCAACTGTGTACCTCTTTCCGGGATTCCTCTCCAAGCATTTCTGCAGAAAATCTAAGCCCTCTTGAGAAAAATGTGCAGGAAACTCTGGTATCTCATTACTGCAAGCAATCTTGAGAAATGCAGCCATTGTATTCGATATATCACCATCCCAAGGTGGCCTACCGGTGGCCATTTCGATGATTGTACATCCCAAAGACCATATATCTGCAGCAAATTCCAACCCTTCATTTCTCAGAACTTCAGGAGCCATCCACAGGGGAGTCCCCCCAATCCCTCTGCAAGATTGTAATGTAACTTTATCGTTTTTCAAACCAATCAGCCTCTTAGCACATCCAAAATCAGCCAATTTAATGTTTCCTAATGAGCCTAATAGCACGTTCCGGCACTTGAGATCAGAATGCACAATCCCGCTCTTATGCAAATACTTCAAACCCAGGAGGATTTCCCTTGTGTACAAAACAACGACTTTCTCATCCAACGCCCCACCAAAATTTTCTGCAACATCTGCTAAACTACCTCCCGCCATGTATTCCATAAAAAGATTATAATTCCGTTCACCATTTGCTTCACGTGACACATGTTTTCCTATGCATTTAACAATAAAAGGAGAATCCAAATCCTCAAGAATTTCAGACTCATTCTCGAGTGACAAAAGTCCAGCCTCTGATTCTGCAGATTTTATGACAAAAAGTGATCCAGTGGCTTTATCCATGGCCAAATGAACAGCCCCAAATGATCCCGATCCTATTATTTTCCCCTTCACCCATTCACTGGGCTGTGTGGAGGATAAACACTTGCATTCTCCTGCCATTTCCTCTTCTTCTTGACTTTATTACAAACACGTTGCGGATAGAATTCTGTGGTAGTAATCAGTCTCAAACCAGGTAGAATAACCCAGTTCCCAACCTGTAATTCGCAATCTTTTAAACGCGAACAGACCTGAAGATCTCTCAGTATCTTGCAGAATTGCATAATTCACAAAAACAACAATCAAAAATGAGAATTTTTTTTTTTTTGAATGTTTATACAAGAAAAAGGAAAAGAAAGGATTTTCAGTTCCCAACTATCAAGAATTCAAACTGGGAGTTACCATGAAAGACTCTATTTGCAGGATTGCTGAAGAAAACTATGGAAATTGCAGTGTAAAGAGCGGTTCCCCAAGACATGGAAAACCGCCCTCTTGAAAAAAGCAGGCCTGCCTGTGCGCGCAACAGAAATTGATGAAAATTGGTAATCGGATGAAAGAGGAAAACAGAAAAGATTTCAGCGTACTGTGTTTAAACTTTGATATATAAGATTTACAGTAAGAGAGCGGTTGGTGATCCAAAAATGGCGGAATTCGACAGAAACTGGGGGAAATAAATGAACGGTTAACTGCCATGCAATATACAGCTTGTGTTTGAGCGCAGTTTCACCCCCATTATTACCCATTAAATTATAATTTTTTTTTTCAATATTTTTATCAAAAACATCCTTCAATAGTTTTATATTATATATCTAAACACAAAAACTTTTCTATTTTTAACCATATTCTCCAAAAAATTATTATTTCTCTAATTATAATACAGAATAATGGAGGCCAAACGGGCATTGCGTTTCATCTTGTAATTTATTTACAAGGAGATTAGAAGTTCACAATTATTATTCACTTATCATTTCATATTCTATAACATCCACCGCTTTTCGTATTATGAGATTATAATTTACTTATTAGACCCCCATTTGAGCATCATTATTTAAAAACTTATTTTTTTTAAAAACTCATTTTCAATCATATATTCTTACATTAAAATATTTTACAAGAAAACCCAAATTTTTTATACTTTTAATCACATTTTTCGAAAAATCACTATCCCAAAAAATGAAACTCATACAAACCCTAGAAAACTCAAAACACATGCATAAAAAGAACATTGTTTGAACATGATACGTAATAAAAAGAGCAAATATTGTATTCTTATTGTTACTCCTCGTCTCTAAGGCTCAGGGTAATGATGTCACGTAACATGTCATGTAGGCAGAGTGTCAGCAAGAAAGTCAAATAATGACCCAGGAGGTCAAAGCACGAAAAAGGTAAGCAGACCGAAGTCCTTATACAGCGATCCGAAGCTCTCGTCCTCACACAGCAAGCTAAAGCCCTCGCGTTGCAGAACGAGGTCCAGACTGAGGCACTTCCTCTAAGGCTCAGGGTAATGATGTCACGTAACATGTCACGTAGGCAGATGGTCAGCAAGAAAGTCAAATAATGACCCAGGAGGTCAAAGCACGAAAAAGGTAAACAGGTCGAAGTCCTTATACAGTGATCCGAAGCTCTCGTCCTCACACAACAAGCTGAAGCCCTCGCGCTGCAGAACGAGGTCCAGACTGAGGCACTTCCTCAAAGACGAAACTACCTAAGGAATGTCAAAGTCCTTACATTGCAAGTCCTGAAAACGAAGTCGCCAAAGGAAGCAAGGAAAGGGGCCAAGGCCCTCCCACCTAGAGAACTACTTCTCAAGTTGATGTTGTTCCACTTAGAAGATTCGAAAATCTCCCTGAAGTAATTGATGTAACACTTGTAATAAAAGTTTGTCAGTGCGTCAACCTATTGTATAGAGCGGCTGCTCCCTTATCAAAGTATCAATTGTATGAGTAGATAGTGATATAACGTCCCCAATAGGGAGATGAGACCACGTTGTTCTGATCCAACGATTACTACATCGGCCAATATAATATAAATATGTTCCTTTTGTAACTTAGAAGGGGGATGGATGATTAAGAGAGAGGCAAGAACTTACACTCTAAAGATACGAACACTTGGGTTTATTCTCCACCTATTTGACATGTTTATGAGTTACAAAGTTCTATACAAGATATAGAAAACTGAATACACATCTTATCTATCCTTCCACGTATTCATGTTCGCGATTACATGATTTTAGTTTAATTTCTACCAGGCGATCGTTGTTAGCGTGATCGCTCTTGTTCCATACACCGGAGCTCGAACACATTTGTCTCTCGCTGCAAAGTACATCCCGTGTCCATCTTTTCCATGCTACCGTCATCATTCCGATAAGAACACACCAAAATCGTATTTGACTTGGCGTGAGTAAACTCAACATCCGTTAGCTCATTTTCAGGGATCAACACTTATCATGGTTTAGTATAGTTTGATATTGGTGCAACCGTGCAATCATACCTCAATTCCTACTAATGTATGGTTCTTACCAAAGATTAATTGAATCTTGTATTTATTTCAACAAAAGCACCATACTAAATTCTGATCAAGTATGGAGTATCACAATGTCTGTAGTTGGTATTTTCAAATTTAAGAACTATTTTTTTTTTTCCTTTTTGAGAATTTGTACAAGCAAGTTTAGTAAAGGAAAAAAGATTAATAATTTAATTGCCTAATTAAAGAATTCACTGCCTTGCATCACTTGTATAGTAGGGGAAAAAATCACGCGAAAAGAGAAAATAGATCCAATTTTAATGAACCAGTAAGCTGTTAATAATTGCATATTAAGTTTTTATTGAAGGATAAAATTGGATATTAGAATAACCTTTTTCAACGCCTTTTTATATTTAACTATCCATTCAATAGTACGTATTATCATTGATGACAATTTCAGAGGAAGTAAAAGTATTTAACCCCCGACACATATTCTCTAAAAATACATGATTTCAAAACTCATTTTCAACCACACATTTTTTAATAAAATAATATTTTTCACTACATATTTCTCATCATATCACAGTTTAAAATACATTATTTCCTCAATAATATCCATCAAACAAACCCTTAATCGTCTCTCGAATTTCTAAATAATCAAAAAAAAAAAATGCAAATAATTTTTGTTTCTCATTTCAAAGAAAGCTAACAAATTTTTGGACGAAAACAAAATATGCTAATTTAAGAAAAATTAAGTATATAAATGTGATGAAATACATAAAAGAAGGAATAAAGGTTGAGGACATTAAATATAATAGAATATGATTTATTTATAAAAAAATTGTAATGTGAATATAACTATCATACAGAATAATTTGTCCTCAAAACACAAATTTATGACATACTATTTTTACATAGCAAAGATAGAAAGAGAAACTTGGCTCTACACAGCAAAATCTTACTTCCAAAGTAAAAATAAATCTGAACAATATTCCCCTTTTACGGGGAAAAGGCCCGTGGCCAAGACCCGGTACTACAAGTATGAGATGTGGCAGAAAATACCGAGAAATGGGTGTAGGCCATCGTTCAGGCATTATTTAAAATAGGAGAATAAGGTCCTTAATCGATGGTCCCCATTAGCATTAGTTCTATAATTAGAAGCCGATTTCCAATTCAAAGTTTAGTTTCTTATGATTCTATTTTCAGAGGTCATCGTCTCATAAGAGAAATGACCTGCGGGAACTCACTCCACTCCCTTAATCAGTACCGCAATCAGAAAGGGCAAACAACCTTCATTGTCAACAAAAATGCAGATTGTAATAGCAGAAGTTAAGATATGCAGATATAATTCCCCCCAAAAAAATATGAGGTGGGTAAACAGGCAAACCACTATAGATATCGAAAACAAAAACCAAAACCAAAATACAAACCAAATAATTTACATAAAGTCTTGCTTCCCTGCAAAAATGTTTGTTACCTTGACTTCTTAGGATCCATAAACTTGTGCAGTCAATGCTGAATTGAAGTGAAACGGCTCAGTTCCACAAAGGCTACTGCATCATTTTCTGTTGTGCTGAAAGTAACTGAAGCATCCGAGTTCCCCCTGGGACTTCTTATCACACTTTCTTCAAGAGGGCTTTGATTAGCAATTAGTGAAATGGTGTCATTGTTGTACAAGTCACTAGTCCTCCTAGCCTCTATATCTCTTTGTAGGGTCCTTAAGGCTAAAGAGTCCGCAACAGGAAGGTACACAAGCGTGCAGAGACCTACCCCCGCACAACATAGAAGGGAAAGAAAAGCCAAGAAAGCAATGGCATCAAACAAAAGTTTTTCTGGCTCAAATAGGACTGACAAACCAAGAAGAGTAACTCTCAGGGGAAGAAAACTAGAAACAGAAAAGATTAATGCATACACTCTCTTTTGCAAACCCTTATTGATGACCAAATGAAGAATTTGCCTTCCAAGCCAGAACAAGTACATAGTTAGAATGGTGGCAAAAAGTCCAAGGAAGATGGTACTCAACAGCGGGTAAGTGCAGAGAGCAACATTGTCAGTGTCCTTTGTCTTAGAAGCAGCTGCTGCTTTAATGAAATAAGGTGGTAGTTTGTGCCACCGATTCTCCTTGTTGTAATCTGGTCCAATTAAAATAACTATGAGCTGAAGAGCAAACATCGGGAGACCACATAGAAGAACATAACCAGCTGTTTTTGCATTCCATTTCTGGCTTAAAGTTCCAGACCTCTGTAAAGAAGCTCGAAGAAGAAATATGAGGGTGAGAAACAGGCAAGGTTCTGCAAACCCTAGGTTTGAAACAATGTAGCATTTGCAAACAGTTTCTTGCCATTTCAAATTGAGGGCATCCAAGACTCTACCGTCACGTCTTAAAAGATTCAATCGAATAATTTCTCCAGCACCCCACCAGACCGCAAAAAAAATTAACAAAATTCTGATGATCCAAGGAGCACTAAAATAATTGAGCCGGATAAGACCTTGACCACGGATACGATTGTGGAAGTAAAATGAATAAATGGTGCAAAATAAACCCAGAAGGACCAGAGCACCAACAAGGCAAATCGTCACCACACCTAGTGCATCAGCAACAACTCTTGTCAGGGGCATTAGCCAAATTACAGATTCCACGCATGCTCTCCGCCAGCATGGACACAACAATATTCTCTATTGAGTACAGAATTCCTTCTCGGTGACTGAAAGCAAGCTAAGCATATTTGGAGAAAGATGATGCAAGACTCCTATTAACAGTACAGACTCATTTGGAAGATCAAATAGATACTCCTATTAGCTTTCTGACCTTGCAATCAACGTCAGCTATGCTAATAAAGACTAAGCAACTTCCAGATTTCAGTTTCAAACCTACTTATAAACAATCAAAGCTTTGAAGAATAATTTTCATAACCGAGAATGAAGGATCTTGCCAAACAACCTACAATATAAGTAGTTATAATCAGCTATGCATCCAAAGAGAAGAGATGGCTAGGCAAACAGCTTTAGGGAATGCAATAAAGATAAAAGATAAAACAATTTTCAAGAATTATCATTGATACTGACTGTAAACAATCAACTGTGTGCCATGCTTGCATGTGCGCACATATCAATGTGTGTTAGTGTGAGTGTGCATGTGAGAGGGAAAGAGAGAGAGTAGCACCGAAACACGATTCGCAGTAAAAGAACTGATAAAATTTGGCTGTTTGTGTCATAGATTAGAAGCTTTTTTTTCCCTTATAATGAAGAAATTACTGGGAAAAAATGCAGATATTTTTCAACAAAACAATCTCCATCAATAAAAGCATGAAAAAAATGACTAGTCAATATTTTTCTCCCAAAACTAATCTAAACTGTCAAAGCCCAGTAAATTATCAGCGCAAATACAAATGGTTCGTGGTAAGGTGTGTGAAGTGCGGTAGATGAACCAAGGCATGGACCAATCACTGGAACTAAAATCTTCAGGTGAGCATTATATGTGCTAGTTTGGTGATCCCATCATTTTAAAGAAAAATTCGGCCAAAAAAATTAATTTATTAATTAATTTCAACATTTCCTTGAGCAAAGTCCCAAATTTAATATTCATTTAAGCAACTGATCAACATTTAGTTGGCCAAAATATAGAACCACATAGAAAACACATTATCCATGGGTCTAAAGAAATTGGCTGTATATACCAAAAACTAAATACAGAACACTTTATAGCTGTTTGCTTTTTCTTTTCTTTTCTTTTCTTTTCTTTATTAAAAGGAGGTTTGGTTTGAAGGAAGACCTCTACTCTCTTCTCCTAATACTTACTATGTCTTTTCTCATCTGTCGCCCTTCGGGCAGTAGGCTTACTAGAAATTTTCCTATTTATTTGAAGCAACTTGAGGGTCAGAAAATAGGGGAAAAGAGACCCCATAGTGTTGTTTGGACGTGAAGAAAGTTGTTGATACAATCAAGTAGCTGGATGTTTTCTTGTCTCTGAAGAGAATAAATTCCTCTACTGGAGAAAATGAAAAAGAGAATCGCAGGTGACAATAAAATGCCCTATCCCAGTTATCTAGGAATGGAAGCACGTCTTGCGCAGCAATTAGAAGAAAAACAAACTGCCACGTCCCAAGCACTCTTTATGAACAGAAGAAAACAAATTTCACTAAACAGACATAGGCCTCATTCTACAAGGCGAGATAGAGCCTCATTATTGCAGATAAACAAACAGCTAAATTGACTTTCCAAGAGACACACATGGGAAAATTGCACAAGCCACCTAATAATGTACTTTCCAAGATTACTGGATACATCGTGTAATTTTAATTTTCAGTTTTTCACATTACGTAACTGCCCATTGAATTCATTACAAATGTCTTCATCAACACTCAATTTTCCTTGTTACCTTCATTTAGTACATCTAGAACATTTCAGGTGGTAAATATCCAATTTTCAGTCATGGAAGCATTAGCTTCACCAATCAACAATATCAACTCTTTCTAGCTCTCGCTTAACTGCCATAGGGCTCCAAAATAAATCATAACACCGCAGATTCCTATACATTCCTCCCACGTGTCAACAAACAAGTTGGGTGCTCTACAAAACTCCAAACACTAATAAATTGACCTGTCATTATTTTTCACAGTAAGCTGAGTTTGGCAGCAGTGCAACGCAAGAAGCATTCCATCAGATAAATTAAACGCACTAGGAAATTCAGCATTAATAACATCAAGTAGACATACCCAACACAAAAACTTTCCGGTACTGTTTCAGTGTCTCCAAATAAAATTACAGTTTATATGCTGCAAAATTTCCCATTCTATCCACTCCAAGTATCCTCATTAATATCTTTGGGAACCAATTAACTAACTCCATGAAATATAACAATCTATGGACCAATTCATCTGCCATAGCTATCCAAAAAATTTCAACACCTTCCTATCTTATTGATGTGGACTTACACACACAAATATTTATATTCATATACATGCACGTAAATGTACGTTATATTTTTTTCTGTTTTCATCATGTAATTAGAACTCCAAGCTATGTTGTATAATTTATGGCACAACAAAATAATTAACAAGAAAAATCTACGTCAAATTCTGATTGATAAAAATAATTCCACGAAACTATGAAGAAATTCATAAAAATAGACGGAAAAGGGGAAAAAATTGTCTTATGAACACAACAAGCACGAGTGGCAAAAATCTTGAAAAACCTTCATAAAACGCACATCTTTACCAGAATGCGCAACAGATAACCCTAATCTAATTCACACTAAAAAAGAGGAAGGAAAACTTAAAGCCATAAATTATGAAAATTAGATCAGGAGAAGCTCACAGCAACGATCTGGAGAGCTGAAACGCCGAATGTGAAAGTCACCAAAATCCACTTGTGTGAGAGAAAAAGATTAGGAATTGCAGAAAAACAGTATTTTAGAGAGGGGTCAAAGAAGGAAAACAATGTGAGGAGAGTAGGACAAGTCATCGAAGAGAGAGGTGAGGTGGGGTGGGGTGGGGTGGGGTGGAACTTTGTCTGGCGACAGCCTGTCGACAGCGAATCAACCCAGATTATGTATATAGACGTGAGTGAGTACATCATGTGTACATAGTGAAAATTATACAATTGATCCTCAATCTATTGTTTTGATGGTAAGTTAGTCCATATACTTTTAATGAAAATTATACTATCCAAAATCTATCGTATAGAGAGAAGTTGTTCCATAGACTTTTAAGGAAACTTATATTATTATTGATTCGAAATCTATTTTCTCGATGTTAAGTTATTTCGTAGACTTTTAAAACAAGTTAGTCTTTCGAACGTTTATCGCGAGAGTTGTAAAATTTGTCTTTATTATGAAAATTAATTAAATTTTGTTAAATTGTCACATGATATTTGTTTGTTTAACTTTACTTTACTATTTGATGTAACTTTAACTTTACTTTATTAATACTTCTATGGAGATTATGTACCAATTTAAATAAATTTTGGATGATTTATGGGATGTGAATTAGTTGTGTGACATTAATGAAAAGTTGGCGACCAACTTGTTTTCTTGTTTAAGTTGAAGACCAATTGGTTACTAAAAAGGTGAATTGAGGCTGAACTCTGAATTTTTTCCTATTCATGACATTTTGTATATGTGTGTGTGAATAGCCCCCATTGATATTGATATTTACAATTAAATACGTGTATATACTTGCGTGTATTTGTTATAGGTTAACTATGGGTAATATATTTACCAGTTTTATTTATAAATGAATTATATTTTAATTTCATTAAAGGTGCATAATATTTATTTATGGTCAAACATTGTCCATAAATCATTTTATTGTATTCTCATCCACAACACCTTAGTTAGCATATATTGTCCACGATGATGATTTCTGTCAAAATAATCTTCTAGCATGCCATAAAAAAAGGGGTAAATAAACACTTTTCTCTTTGTTATATTTTAGTTTGTTTAGAAATACTAGTAGTAAACACGTGCATTATACGTCTTATGTATCGAATGGATGATACGCATAATATTTTTGAAATACTAATACTATTTTTTGAAATAGTTGAGATAATTAATATTGTTTAAGAAAAATTAAAATTGTAAAATATATGTGTGCGCGCGCGCATTCAATTGTCTTATAAATATATAATTGCAATATTTTTTATTGACCTCAATCTTATAAATATTAAAACAAATTTAATATATGACAACAAAAATATATATTAACAATTAACGAAATAGAAAAAGGTTAATATTTTTCAAATTAAATTGACGACCAGCCTCATTTTGTTGATCTATTGATTAATAATGCCTTGTTCATGCTAGTATTTTTTACGATGATGTATTTATCTATGATGTTTTTAGCATACAAAATAATGAGTCATTGATATATTAGTTTAGTTATTTATTTATCAATTTTGAAAAAAAATCATATAGAAAATAAAGAATATATCATAAAAAAATAATATCATACAACACGTTGTTACCAAGAATGTGATTGTGCTCAAATACCAATATAATGCATCGACACATACTAATTATAATTAACACTTCAAAAAAATTTAATATCGAAAATTGGGTAAATATGAAAAGTAAATTTCAAATGATTTTATTTAATATAAAATTCAGTGAAATATCAATACAAAGTGGATATTATTCACGTTTCAAAAATCATAATTGCCAAAGTTCAATATAATTGTACATATGCTAATGTCTTTCTCTCTTAAAAGTAGTTATTAAATCATAGTCTAATAAATAATAAAACAACTAAATAAAAACCATAAAAATAGAAGTTTTAAAAATATAAATCGTCAAGCCAAAAATAAATTACAGTGATGAAAATACATCTGGCATGTAAATGTCTGCCAAAGATGGCTCCACAGATTCATAAATATAAATGAAAAAATAATCCATATGTGCATGAATATAATGAGACAATAATACGTCAAGCTACCACATGCTTAAAACGCCTCCAAACATATGTATATATAGAAAATTAAAATAATTCGTTGTAATAGATTAATTTAAAATAGAACAATTAAATCCATGATATCAGAATTTGAATTGAAATGCAAACCAAGATTAACTATTCGGGGAAAAAAAAACCTTCACAACACTCATCAACTTTTAAATAGCTTATATTCATCCTTCAGATGGACATTACTAAAAGAATTAAAAAATAATAAAAATAGAGAGAAAAAGAACTACATCATTTTTTTTATCATGATAAAAAAATTCATCAAAAATCAAAACAATCGTGTTTTATTTTGTAGAATTTGTCTCACGCAAATTGACTTCTCCAAACTTCAATGCCCAACATGAATACATTCACATAAGCATCATCTAGATTATTTTCGAGTTTTGAGAAGTTCTAATTCACAATAAATTATTTTCAATGACAACAATTCTAAAACGAGAAATGTTGATTGTTATAGTTATAATAATTTTATTTATATTTATTGCATATTGTAGGTACTAACACAAAGCAGCCATGCATCTTCTTACTCATTTATTTACATTAATTATTAATTATAAAATAGGCATATTTCAATTCCTTTCATATGTTCTCCATTGACAAAAAATAAAAAACCGTAGTCTCAACAAACTCTCTCCATCTTCCTTCATCATACGTTCTCTCTGTATATTGAAATTTTTAATCTGTTAATATTGTGTGTGAATGATTTGGAATTTTAATAAATATTATAATGTTATAATAATTTATTTAGTTTCATATAATGATAAGAAAATAGTGAAAAATAATTGAGGACTTATGAGTAAAAATGAGCAATGATTATAAGTGTTTATTGCACTTATAATGTTATGTAATTAATAAAAATTTTAGTGGGAATATAATTACTCTATATTTTAGTATTCCGTTTTTTATCTATATTTAGGTATCATGAGAATTCATATGTAACTTTAAATTAAAACAACTTTTAAATAAGGGTAAATATAATATAAAATAGGAAAAATTCAAATTATATAGTAACATTCTGTATGTATTAATTTTATTACACAAATATATTATTTAGTTGTTAGAATATGTATTAAACAACAAAATGAAACAGTCATTAAAATAAGGCAATATGAATGTTATTTTATTTTTTTAGATAAGGCAATATGAATCGGAATCCCCTAATTATTGCCTCTAATCTTCCCAAAAATTGAATAAATGGGAAATGAATTATATGGGCTTTCAAAAACCCTCAAAAACGCCCCTAGAGAAGTCCCAACATGCCCCCCTAAAGAAATTAAAAAACTACTACCCCCAGACACAACCATGCACGCCCGTTGCCAAGCAGGAGGGCGCACTACCCTCGTGTTAGGCTAGCCCGCATGTGCGGTGCTTGGCCTGGCCCATGAATAAATTGCATCAAAGGTCATTCAATTTTTGTACTTGTACACTTTGATCCACAAGTTCACATTTCTGTACACTTTTGGTCATTTTCCCTTCATTTTGCCTTGTTCTCCTTCAATTAGGGGTTTTGACCTACAACAACCACATTTACACGATTGTAAATAGAAATTCACTCGTCTCATCAATATTAACGTGTTTTAGGCGTCAAATAAGCGTGTTAAAATAGCTTATCAAACACTCCCAAACTTAAGTTCTTGCTAGCACGAATCAGATTATCTACTAGCACAATCAAGAAATAGGAGATAGAGATTCACAATATTAGATAGCTTGCTAAATCACCCATGAGTATAAAATTGTATAATCAATTCAAAAAAAAAAAAAAAAGCCTCCAAATAATGCTACCAAAAACAAATTGAACTCATTCAATGTTTGATCGGTGTGCGTGCATAATCACTTTCAATCATTACTTATACTCGGAAAAAATTGGAGAGAGTGAGAAATTTTTAAATTGATGCCAACCCGACCCTTAATGGTCATTTCTTTCCTTTCCCACTCGTGAAATTCACATCCCCAAATATATACTTCTTTTCTTATTCAAGATGTTAATCAATAGGTTGCTCTCAAGTTACTTATTTCCCTTTTTGCTCTAATATGATTGGGTCTCATCGACAATGTCAACAATCTTGTCATATGATGATTCTTCCCAAAGTCGAGTGTTTCAACAATTAAGCTTATATAAAGTAATTCAAACTCAATAGTTATCTAAGCATTCAAGTCAATTAAATGCATGATTTCTTCCTAGCTTAGCGAAGATAGCTCATGATTGACTTCACTCCATTAAACTTTCTTCTTGACCCGTGTAATGAGTTTTAAATCGATACCTCCTCGATTTTTAGTGATCAAAGGGTATTGAATTTCGAGATATCCTTACAAACTTACTAACTCGAGTAGAAAAAGGCTTAACATGTACAATGTCCTCTTTTTTAGCAAGTAAAATTATATAGGGGTTTAAATCTCTAGCATATGATTATTATCTAGGGTTGTTTGGGCTCCATTTTTTTCTTTTTACAAAAAAATGCATCTTATAATGGTATTATGATGGAGGATATGTGGTTAAAGAATAAGAAAAAAATTTAAATTTGTGTGTAATATTATTTTATTAAAAATGTGTGGTTGAAATGTGATTAAATTATTGTTCAAAAATGCATTTTGATAGAAAAATGGGACTCAACACGGGAGCCTAGTTTATAATTGTTAGCCAAAGACACTTCATACAAATATTCTCAATATGCATAGAATCAACACATTCTAGATAATCTCCTTTACTGATTTGACCACCCCAAACTCGTCTTGCAATAGGGTTTAGTGAATGTAGGTTGATAGAAATTTACATACAACTCATAACCTAGTTCTACCAATTCGAAACTCTCTCCAACTATCAATAATTTTTACACCTAGACAACAATCGGTCATGACTATTGTGCTCAAAATAACTTAGAATCTTTATAGATAAGCAACTTTTTTAAAAATAAAAAAGGCACAAATAGTATATTTGATTATAGTTTAATCAATAATAACTTTAAACATTAAACCATTAATAGACAAAGTTATCTCCTTCATCCAATTAATTCTGAACTTATTAAGATAATTTCTTGTGACGTTTATACAAATCGAGTGAAATTCTTGAATCTTGTAATTACGGGGTCAATATATTGTCGGCGATTGTGTTGATTCATTGGTTCAATATTTTTAAATCAACCTTAAATATTGATTCTTGACTTTCTTATGGTTGAATCAATCTCGTGTGAGTTTCGTAACTACTATTGTTACTTGAGTTGCATCACTATGGATGTGATATAAATCTTTGAGGTTATATATGGTTTTAATACAAAACTAAGTTCATATTTGATTTCTTAGATGATGTAAAGCTCAGGTTCAATTTGCTTGCTTACCGTATCAAACAAGCAATCAATATTTAGAACGTGTTTCGCCAAGTTTACTTATAAGTAAATAAAATTTTTTTGGGAGCTGCTATTTACAACCACAATTTATATATATATATATATCCACTTTAAAAATATAATATAATTATATTTTTAATCATATATAAATTTAAATAAAAATATATCATTCTAAGCTCATCCACTAATATTTATTTTCATTAAATTCTTGTAAAAAATTTAATATTCTTTAGAATTTTTGTTTAAGTAAAACTCTAAGAATCATAAAATATCATTTTCAACTAAAATCATAAAATATCATCCTTAATTGAAATCAAAATAACAATGGAAGGATTATCATCTGAGGAAATGCACGAAAACATAGCAATATATGAATATTAATTTGAAAAAGTAAGGATTATGTTTTATTGTGAATTTGATGAATTTAGTATTATTAATAGAAGAAATACATAAAAACAAATTTCATCACTTTTAATTTTAATTTTTGATAGAACAAAATCATGTCAAAAGTATTGCCCCCACCATTGATGGCTTTTACCTCTACGTAGAAGTATTGCCCTTTGAGTTACCTTACGTTAAAGTTTGGATGAATATAGTGATTTTTTTAATTTTTGAAATTGTTTTAGGGATATTCTAAATATATCAATTTTACGTATATCTATAGTGTTTAAATGAATGAATTTAATAAAGACAATATTAGAATTTGATGTGGATGAAAATAGTAATTTTTTAAAATTTTAATAGAGATGAATTTAGAGTGGACTGAATATATAACAATCGAGGATATAAATAACGCACCCAAATTTTTTTGTCTGCATGATTAAGAATAAATAAATGACTTATTCTAAGAGTTTCTTTTACAAAAGTGCCTTTTTAATTTAAAAATAAGAAAAAGGAATCGCTTGGATCAACCGTCAAGCAATAGATAACCATTTACACAAAACAAACAAATCGCTCATTCATCTTCAACTCAGAACCCTTAAATTTCAACCCAATAAAACGAAAGGGAAAGTCAAAGCGAAGAAAAATGAGTAACGAATAGTATGAGAAAACCCAGATGTTTACTTTAGATTTCTCACTTCCATTTTTTGTCTTCTTATAAATGTTTTGTTGTTTATTTTTGCAGCGATTATCTGTTTAAGCTTTTGTTGATCGGCGACTCCTCTGTCGGAAAATCTTGTCTTCTTCTTAGATTCGCTGTATGCTCCAGTTCCATTCTTAACTCAGCTTTTCACTGTTTGATTATTCTAGAAAAAAAAAAGGTTATGCGTGTGTATTGGAAACAAATGATTATCTCTTGATGGACTTTTTTGTTGTCGTAAAGAATCAGGATAATAGTACTTTAGTTCAGTTCTATAACTAATTTAATGAGAATAGTGATTTCTTAGTTAATTCAACATTCTAATTGATCAGTTTTATAATGGGTTTCTTCTCAGTATTCTTTAGTGACTTGATTCTGAAAATAGTTTTCGGTTAGTATATTCAGTACTGGGTTTCTATTGAAATTTCTTTTGGGTGAATTGTATAGTGGACATGATGCTATTCTTTGATGCTTTCAGGATGATTCATATGTTGACAGCTATATTAGCACCATTGGAGTGGATTTTGTGAGTTTTACTCTCATAATCCCTTTATTCATGTTGCTTAGATAACAAAATAGTTTAGTTATTTTCAGGTCTTTGGCTCTGTTTTTATTGGGGTTTGTGATTGTCCATAATTACTGCAGAAAATTAGGACTGTGGAGCTAGATGGGAAGACAATCAAGCTGCAAATTGTGAGTTTATTTGATTTAATGACTACTCTATAGTTGTGAACATTATAAAAACATGTATATGAAAATTATGTTAGTTGTATTTGCTACTTTGGTTATAACTTATAAGAGCATGCAATTTTTGAGATTGTCTGGATTTCAGAAATTAGCATTCAACTTTTTTGTTTAGACTTGATAATCTGTGGAGGTTAATTTTATTTTAGATGCAATTAAAACTGGGATTACTTTATGTGTATGGTTTTATTAGCAAAATTTTGAAGAACCCCAACTTAGAAAATGGATGGTAGTTTTTATAATACACCAAGAAAAAGGATATTTAGCTTCGGAGAAATTTTTTATATGGCATAAATTCTCATGGTTTTCTAGTAGTTGGTCAAAGCATTATTTTCTCACCCCACCCAAGCCCCAAAGCTGTGGTCTTTCTCTTGGTTTTGATGTGAAGTGCAAATATAACATGATGAAGGTGCTATCAGTTAAAAAATGATTTTGTAAGTAGAGGAAAATGAGTGATTAGATAAAGCATTTGGGTTCTTTTTCTGTTTCCTACTATTCACAAAATCTGGAGCCTGATCACCTTTAACATTTCTGCCGTTTGATTGGACTTGCTATATGTTTGTGTCCTGCTTATCTGAAATGGTAATATTTAACTTTGCATTTCTAACTATATGAATCGTAGTTCTAACTGTATATTACATGTTGCTCTCTTAGAAGTTTATTTAATCACCACAATTAACTCGATACTTCTTTCTGCCTTTTAAGTGGGATACTGCTGGCCAAGAGCGGTTCCGGACTATTACGAGCAGTTACTATCGAGGAGCTCATGGGATAATTGTAAGAACGATTTCAATTTATGATGTTTGATCTCTAGTTTATTGTTCGTATATGTCTCTGACTTGTTCATAAAGTTATTACTGCATGAACGAATGTCAATAGGTAGGTATTGTAGAAGGTAAATATTAGCTTGCCAGGCAAGTTCCTCATTCAGGAGCTAAGATGCCATGTTGCATTCATTTGTTGGCAAATGAACAATTTATTTTCTTTAATGGGCAAAAACTGGTCACTCATTTCTCTTTACTACAATATAAGCTTCTAGTTCACGGTCATTCTCTCTTTATCGAAAATCTGCTCCTTGTGCTTTCAATTTTTTATGTTGTGAATCGGCGTTGACCTCGTAAAAGTTTGAAATGTCATAATTGTTTTCGATTTTGTACGTCCTTCTCGATGTAGTAGATTCACCATATATTGATAATGAGTCTAGGTGCCAATATTTCAATTTTATTTGACAAAATTTAGTTTCTGTTATTATCTTTCTTCTTCTTCTTCTTCTTCTTCTTTTTGTCATTAGAGCTTCATACAAAGAGCTTATTCATATGTGGAATTTGTAGTAAATATTTTGTATTGTTTGCCAACTCCCAACTTCTAATGTTTTCTTTCCCAACACATAAAAATAGAAGTTCATAATTAAAAAGATATGTTCTGTGTTATTCTCAATGTCATTAAATCAGTTGGGAATTTAATAAGATTCGTGCTCTCAATAATTTTGTACCATCTTTACCTACCTCAATATAGTATTGTTCATTTTTTGCTTTCTTGGTAGTAATAGTTTTTCTTTGCTGCCTTCACTCACCTCAATGCAGTTTTGTTCTGTTTCCTTTCATGATAAGAATAATCTCACATTTACTTAATTGCAACAGATTGTGTACGATGTAACTGAAATGGAAAGCTTCAACAATGTTAAGCAATGGCTTAATGAGATTGATAGATATGCAAACGATAGTGTATGCAAGCTTTTGGTGGGGAACAAATGCGATCTAGTTGAGAACAAAGTTGTTGATACACAAACTGCAAAGGTTCCATTGATCTAATCATATATAAATCTTCTTTTGTACTTTTTACCTTTCTGCATCATTAGTCCCGAAAAGTTGTGGTTCAGAACAAATAGTTACAGCAATAACTATTCTATAAGCTTTGAAGGTTTCAATAATATCATTCTTAAATCGATGCTGGAAAATTGCACGTTTCCCAAATGTTTTTCTGTTTGTTTGGAAATTAACCTCCTGTGATTACAGGGACTGGACTTCCAAATATCTCCTTTCTTGCTGGTTTTGCCTTTATTTTGAGTGTATTGGGTGGGCTGGGGGGGGGGGGGGGGTTATGAATAGAAATATTAGTAATAAAATGCAAAGGTTTTGCTGTACTCTTTATGGGAGTAGTGTTGAAATAAAATGCCAAAGATACTGCAAATTCTGAACTTGACCAAAGAAAAGGGGGGGGGGGGGTTGTTATGAATAGAAATATTAGTAATAAAATGCAAAGGTTTTGCTGTACTCTTTATGGGAGTAGTGTTGAAATAAAATGCCAAAGATACTGCAAATTCTGAACATGACCAAAGAAAAAAAATTTAATAAGACTACAAGATAAGTGAAATGCGGAAAATGGGTTACAATTTGGGATATTTAAAGCTGATCCACTTTGTACATTTTAATAATTTCTAACCTTGATCCCTCTATCCTTCGGCCTAAATTGCAGGCATTTGCAGACGAGCTTGGAATCCCTTTTCTGGAGACTAGCGCAAAAGATTCTATCAATGTAGAGCAGGCTTTCTTAACCATGACCGGCGAGATTAAGAAAAAGTAAGGCAAACTAATCAACTTATTATTGGTTTTTATGGCATGTGGTGTTATCTTTTTCGATAGTATACATATACTTAAAATAATTGATTCTATTACGTAATATTTTACAAATTAACAATCTCTTGTGATGAACAAAATTTTTCGGAGCCACTTTATTCCATCGCGCAAAAACAAATATTATTTATACCCGATAGTTTATATCTTGTACAAATTCCTTCGGAGAAGTAATTTTCAAGGGTTTTATTTACAATTGGTTAGAGGTTATACTTCCAAATTAGAGGTCTAGAGATTGAATCCCTTTCAAATCAATTTATTAACCTTGAGGGGTTGCTTAATTGGTTAGACTTTGAGTTTGCTCTCCAATGGTCACGAGTTTGAGTCCACTCAGAGCCACTGAGATGAGTACCCGGTCGTAAATTTCAGGGCCTCGTGGGATTAGTCGAGGTGCGCGCAAGCTGGTCCGGACATTCATGGTTATCAAGAAAAAAAGAAGAAGTAATTTTCAAGAGGGTTTTCTGAGAGAGAAATATAATGGTGACTATTAACCAAAATGCTAAGCTTTATATTGAAGATGCTCGATGCTTTATTTGATCAATGTGGTTAATGAACAAATTGTTTACCAAATGTGATGATGAATTGCCTTGTCTACTAAAGTTAGAGATCATGATAATGGGTTACCAATTATGGTGACAAGGAATGAATGAATATCAGAACTTCTGAATTTTTCTCTTTAATACTTTCATAAAATTTCAACCAATGTTTTCTTATTTGATCCTCATTTGTAGTGTTTCACTTTAACAGAGAACTTTTTATTATGTATCTGACACGAGGGTTTTTGCAGAATGGGTAACAAGCCAGCCGCAAACAAGAAACAGGCAAGCACAGTTAAAATTGAGGGTCGACCAATTGAGCAGAAAAACAATTGTTGCGGTTAACTGTCCTCAATTGTTTTATCTCATGTTAAAAAGAATGTAAACAGATGGTAAATGTCTATTAATAAACTTCTCTCTTTTGGATTTCTTGCGAACAGCTGAATGTGCTCAGACTTTACTAAGTTCCCATTTTCAGGTTTTACCGAGGAAATGTATATTATGAAACACAAGTATGCATGTTAAAACAGTTCTTCTCTGTCCATTTTTGTTTTTTTTTCATCACATTTGTATCCAATGGCTTCATTAAAGATAGAAGCACCTGAAAGAAATCATTGATAATTAGTATAGAAATCGTTTATGTAAGAAAAACATCAGTATCTCTACAAACAACTGCCAAACATTCTGAATTGACGAACAATTTAGAAATTCAAAACAAAAGATTGCAAAATGGAAAACTGAACAGATAGTGTGTTATCGGGAGGTAAAAGGCAAAGCCATTAGGAAGCAGAGCAACACGTCTTCTTAAGGTTGGACTCTTGAGGTCCAACGTCAAGAGTCTTCCCTTCTTTGATACTAGTAGCTGCAGGCTCGTCTGAGGAAAGGGACTTCTTACTAATTATACGGTATATCTCTGAAAGGATAATTTGGAAAGCCTTCTCTACATTAGTTGCTTCCAGAGCAGACGTTTCAATGAAAGAAAGGCCTTCTTTCTCTGCAAAACTCTGAGCATCCTCTGTAGCAACAGCACGTAAATGCTTGAGATCGGTCTTATTTCCTATAAGCATAATAACAATGTTGGAGTCCGCATGATCCCTAAGTTCTTTCAACCATCGACTCACATTCTCAAACGAAGTTGGTTTTGTCACATCATATACAAGAAGAGCTCCCAGAGCACCCCGGTAATAAGCACTAGTTATGGCTCTGTATCTCTCTTGGCCAGCTGTATCCCATATCTGAGCCTTCACTGTTCTTCCCTCGACCTACACAGAAATGAGTTAAAACAAGTACCAAAGCATGCAATCTAAATCTAAATCTAAATCATCTCATTTTCCTATTATTATTAAATTTAAATTTATAAGCAACCGAGTGAAGCTAGTTGGCCTGAAAGCTACAGTGCTATGAAGACAGTGGAATCTGTATACCATTCTCAAATAAAGCAGTCACAAGCGAATACAAGAGAACAAAATTAAACTATAAGAAAACTTCAGTTAAATGTCGAAAGAACGTACTGACTACTCAAAAGCCCTTATTGCTAGTCTCTATATTGAGAACCAAAGGCCAACAGATCAGTTGAAGAATGAGATTTACCAAGTGTAATGGAGATCAAATGCCTTCAAACTTAGGTGAAGGCATGAAATGTACCAAGACAACCGAGATCAAATGTAGGAAGACTGGCCAAATTACCAGACTTGTACTAATGAGAAAGATAAAGATCAAGCCAATATGTAGATCCAATCTCCACAAACCTATGCAGGAACATACTTATACCCCTACTAGAATCCTCACCACCGAAAATAAAGAAAAAAATACACACTCAACCTACTCCAAACATGCACACAACCCTGCACACTTAAAAGGATGTTCAGGAAGTCCAACGTTTGATGAGTTTTAAAAAGTGTATTTTATACATTTAGACTAAAAAATATAGAGATTTAATAGTTCTTTGGAACAATTATAACCTAATTTATTGTATACTTCGTTTATTAGATGGAACTCGATGAAATGAAGTGAAATTGAAAAAAAAGAAGTGAAAATTGGCGAAAAAAGGTAAGATCCAAAGTTTGGGGATTAAGTGTAAATACTCAAAACTTGTGTTGACCTCACGATGAAGATTCGAGAATGCTAGGGGTCGATTAGATGCAATTAGAAGTAAAAAATGAGTGAAATATGATCAAAATATTTTCACAAATCAATTTTCCATCGCGCAAGTATATTTCAAATTTTTAGTCGGAGATTGAGTGACAAAGTAAACGTTCGAATTGGAAAAAAGCTATCTCTAGCAAAGTTGTAGCCTTTTGAGTTATTTTTCCAACACACTTTGAATCGCCTTAATTAGATATCGGAAGAAAAATTTATGACAGAAAATGCACAGAATTGGAGCAGCAAGTGGCGCCGATGCGCCAACTCTCGGGAATAAAGGGCAGATTCACGGATCCACGATGCCACTACATGGCGCCTAGTCATTGCCCGTCGCCAAATAAGGTTTTCGAGTGCAATTCATATTTTTAAAAGCTCAATTCAACTAAAACTCTTCCACGACTTGAAGAAGACATAAATACAATTTATAGAGAACACAATTTGGGGGAGAGAAAAACATATAATCATCAATATCAAAGATCAAAAACTAGGGTTTGAAGATGAAGAAGATTTGTGCAAGATTCAATTCTTTCCATGATCAAGATTTCAAAACCCGATTATGAACTTTATACTTTTTTGTTTTTCTTTAATTATTATGAATAGCTAAATTCATAATTAGGGCGAACAATGTAATCTATGTGGGACCCTTTATTTCTTTTATTCAAAATTCTAGTTCTTTAAATGCTATGTGTTGATTTTATCTATGAATTTAATGTTTTGAATTCTTCTGTCAATTATTCAATGATTTTGTGAATCTAATACGAATCGATAGGTGAGTTTTAAATTTAGTTCACAAAGTAAATCCACCAATTTAGTATAAAACGTAGAGATACTTATGCTAGTTAATGCGATCGTTACATGAATTCTTAGAACAATAATTGTGTTTAATTAAGATTGATTCACATAGAGATATAGAATTGAATAAGTTAAATAGATTCAATGAAAACGTAAGAGGGGTAAATGAAATACATTAAAAGAATTTGATCGGGTAAACATAATCAATTGTATAAAATTTGATAATTGAGATTAAGGGGATAATTATGATAAAGTCATGAATCCTAACACTTAAACCATCGTATTAAAAAAATCACTTTTATTAGTTTTAGTATATTTAAATAGAAAATATATGAACTCATATGTCTACTCTATTACTTGTTACAATCCGTACACTTGTGAGATATAAAAATCGATAACAAGTTTATTTATAATGACAATATTTTATAAGTTAATATTGTATTAAAATACTTGAAATTTACAAAAACCTCCTTATCTTTTGAATTAAGATTAAGATGATTAGCTCATACAACACGAAAAATACACTGCATCACACAGAGACTTTTAAAATGCATTCGGCAATTTGGGTCAATAATATACTGATTTGATCTTTATCCAGAATTAACAAATGGATGTATGCCATCCCAACAATAAAAAGTTAGCTAGCAATAGCAGCAAGTTATCTATATAGATTTAAACCAATGCCTACTAGCATTGTGTTCTGGAACGAAACAAGCCGCAAAGCTTTGTTTGTCGTTTAATCATATTCTAAGCCTCTTCCATATTATCTTTCCGTTTTTGGCAAGCCATACTTTTCTTGTGAAAATAAATGGCCTTTGTTCTATCAAAGGATCATGATTTCAATTGGTAGCAAAATTGATCACGAAATAAATAGATTAATCCTCCAAATTCAATTCATGTAGCTCAATTATTCAATTAATTCTGCAATGAAGTAGTAAAAAAGATGGCAGTCTATTTGAATTATGGCTAAGCCAAACAAATAACAAGTAAAAATTGACAGAGTAGTGAGAACATTTCATGGAAACAAATTTCAACATCTCTTTCCACTGTCAATGTCTCTCTATTATAATTCTATGAACACAAAACAAACATTCTCAGAGCATTGTGCCCCAGTAGTCCTATCGAATATAATAAATATTCCAAGTAACTAGAAAAATGCTTTTTGCACCATGTATAAAGATTCCGCATTTCCACTCAAAATTAATGATTCCAAACTTTTTAAAATCTCCCAAATGGGTAAATTCTTGATTAACATCACTCAATAAAAATCCAAGAATTAGTTCCTACAAACTAGTTATATCACAAACCATATTTTAAGTTAATAAATTCAAACTATTACAACCAATGGTATTTAATATTTATCTGTCTTCTTTCTACATCATTTATGCATAATTTTTGCTCAGTCGCTGATTAACCATAAATATAAACATAAACAAACTATAAACACCAATCCTGCTAACAACTATCCCATGCATAAGCAGATATAAAGGTTGTAAACTTACAAATTATGCATTCAACCTATAAACACCAATACAAATAGGACCACATTCACAAACTGACCTAAAAATTGTAAACTAGCAACAATAAATTCATTTCATACTGAAGACCAGAAGTAGAATACACACACTTATCCTATACAGAAATTAAACATAATTGTAATTAATTAACCATGATTATCAACATAAACAAAACTATAAACACCAATCCGATTAACAACTACCCCATGAATAAATAGATCGAAAATTCTAATCCAACAATAATAAACATAAAAAAAAATGAAAACACATCTCATATTTAAGCAGAATAAACACCCACAAGTATAATAAACCAAACCAACATTCAAATGCACTGACACGTGCCACAGAAAACACAACGTTAAATAACTGTTCCTGACTTTCCCACAAAATATATTAACACTAAAAATAGAAGTAATAGTAGTGAAAGTATTATCAAACCTGGAGGGTACGAGTAGCGAATTCAACGCCAATTGTTGATTTAGATTCCAAGCAGAATTCATTTCGGGTGAATCGGGATAGCAAATTTGACTTACCGACTCCTGAATCACCTATTAGTACAATTTTGAATAAGTAATCGTAGTCCTCGTCAGGTTTCCTCGCCATTTAAGCCCCCGAGTTTTTATATTTTCGTATCTCCAAAGCTTCCCTATGAATCGGTCTCAAGAGTAAATAATGGCGGATGATTGATGATTATCGAATATTCTGATTTTTTTCCTTTTATTTTCAATGACAGACACGTGCACCGTTTTTCTTGCATCACATTTTAATTTTAATTATAATTAAATTTCTTAAATTTTGCTATTTTTATGCTTGTATTTCCAACTTTTTTTTTTAATCTTTAACCTTCAATTAATTAAATCTTTTACTTGATAACAAAATTTAATCAAATATTAATTAACATGGACAAAATAATTGGTCAAACTTACGTAACTATAGTTTGTCTTGTGTATTTGAAAATACAAATAAATATTTTTATTCTATCTTAACAAATTTTTTGGTTGTCATAAAAAAAAAATGTGTTAATTAAAATAAGGTTGAATTAAAATAAGACGAAAAAATTGAGAACATAAGTACGAAAATGAACAAATATTAAGGACCTTCATTTTAATTATTACGTGGCGTCATTAATAAAATTGTGGCATGAATATATTTACCCCGAGAAAATAGGTATATTCAGTGAGAAGTGAAAGAACATAAATACCCTTGGAGTTTTTGTAGAATTTTCAAGTGCATCATTTGATTTTCAAATTTATAATTTTTCGATGACATAACTGCCCTAGGAAATGGATTAGTAAATTTAGTTAAGGTTACAAAAGGTATAAGAAGTGACAAAACGTGAAAATTGACAGACTATTAGTCTAGATGTAAATAGTATCTAAATGAGCTTTTTATAACACTTGAATGAGAAATCAAAAGATAGAAATACCCTTTTAACTACTTTTCTCGTTTACGAGTGAGAATGTTCTAGGCTTATTTGTTTATGACTTTAGTTGGTTCCGTTCAAATTTATTTGAAATGGATTTTTCTTCCAATTTTCGGACTCATTCTTGGTGTTCGCAATGTTTGTATTCTACTTTCTTTCACCCTTACACCACAATGCATCGACTAAACTATTCCAACCTTTGTACGAGTGGATGCTCATCTGATAGATTTAGAGCTGTCGTCTATAATAATTTTAGGATAGAAAACGTCAAAATTCAAGATAAATAGACAAATAATTCTCATGCACATCTCATTCTTCCTATCGTCTATCTCTCCTTTAGAGCTTACTTGGCACAATTTTTATTTATTTTTATAAAAAAAGCCATTTTCAACTATACCCTCTATGGAATCACAATTTTTCATACTCTTTAACCACACAATCTAAAGTGGACAATATCTCTTCTTTAGTCTTGTCCACTATCTCTTCTTTCATTCCGTCTACTACTCCACCCGAACCATCACCTTCAAGGAATTAATGGATAATCAGTGCATCCAACAACTGGATCTGAAGTACATAATTTACTTGTTAAGTGAAAATGTGAAATATCCACTTAATTCAAGGACCAGGAGCAAGGTCACGTAGGTCTTGCTCAAACAACTTACAAATTGTTTTTTTCCCATTATTTAAAAACAAGAATTAATTTTGTGACCTTTTTTTCCAACACATGGGTCTCACTTGTGAGATAGAAAGTCAAAAGTTGCGACTGTTGCATTTGTAATGGTTGAAAAAGTTATTAAAATGAGGTAAAAAATTTGGAAACAAATAGGGGCTTAACCATTAATTCAAACCCCTTTGATTTGAGTCTTCAGATTGTAGATAATATGTATATAGGGATGGTCTTATCCCAACTCGATTTGATCCGAACTCGTTGCTTATTGATTCTACGATTTCAAGTGCTAAACGATCGTTGAAGAAGTTAAAAAAAAGACGGTTGTGAGAGGGAAAGTAAAAAAAGTTGGCTAAATTTGATTTCTAACCGCAAAAATTGTATTATTTGGTCTGAAAAATGGCTACCAAACAGAAGTAATATTATTTATATCAGGGTACAATCAATTTCACTAAAATGGAAATTTTCTTACGTACCCTCTGCAGTATCCGATGGCTTCGATGATAAGAAGACCACCTTTGATTACTCTGAGAGTATCACAATGCCGCATTTGGCTGTGGAATTGTGTTGTAAGATCTGCATTTGGTTTTAACGATTAAAAGTGACAAAGGTGTGAAATTTGAAATTAAATTGAAGTTTAATTACCCAATTGAGACAACCTTATGAATTTTTTTTCCCTTTTATATATTAGTCCAATGCCAAAAATAAATATATAAATATCAAAGATACATAATCACGTTTCAAAGTTATCACAACTTTCCCTATTTCAACTTTTAAATAACTAATCCCTTTGACCAACCCATTAGTATCATTAATCAATTAAGCCCTTGTTTGAGCCCTTCTTTTGAAGTTAATAAATTTTGGAATAGCGATTTCTTTTAAAAAAAAGATTTTGTGATTAAAAAGTAAGGAAATTTTTTTTATTTATGAGTAGAATATTTTATTGTATAAATATATGGTTGAAAACGAGTTTTAAAAAAATGAATTTTGCAAAAATGAGGATCAATGGCTAAATATAAATTGTTAATTCCTAAATCATTATGTCATACTTCCATACTGTGAAACAATACTAAACATGCCTTGTTACGTCGCGTCATCGTGAAACCTTAATTCGGCTATGTGATCTTGATTCATTTAAAATTTATACAGATATTGATATGTAAATATCAGAAGTCGAAGGTTCAATTAAAATCGACTTGAAGTCAAATCGAGATCAAATAAAATTATGAGTGAACTGGTTAGTTCTTGCTTGTTTTAAAAAAACTTCCAATTTTCCCAATCAAAATGGCAAACCGAATTCACGAAAAAATTTATGAATCTCTCTTTTAGCTTCCAGATATAGCTCATATTTGGTAGATATTAAAATAATTTTTTTTAGCAAATTTTGATAAAAATTGAAAGATGCGTGGTTGAAAAGTTATGGATATCACGAAATACGTAATTAAAATTAATTATTAGCTTTAATTTAGCCTCTGTTTGAGCCACGTTATTTTTTTTTTCATGTGAAGAATAAATAAATCCTACATATTAAAATCACATTTCAAAATTAACAAACTTAAAATTTAGGTGTTAATTCCATTCAGTGTGACTGTCTGTGACCAAGTCAATCTTAATTGTGATGGTATGTGATCAAGTCACAACCAGTCACAATTAACACATAATTGGTCACAACGAGTCATAATCGATTACAATTAACACATAATTGGTCATAACGAGTCACAATCGGTCATAATTAACACACAATCGGTCACAACCAATTACAATCGGTCATAATTAACACATAATTAGTCACAACCAGTCACAATAAACACATATTTGGTTACAAATGGTCATCACAAACAAATTCACTTACACCACGAACAAGCACCACAATCCACTACCAGTCATTACCACCATCAACTCCAATGCACCACACTACCACATTCAACACAAATTTATGACCAACACCATCAAGAAAATCAGGAAGACCAACTTCGATCAAACATAGATAAAATGTGGTAGCATACAATTACGGATTATGCTACG
>CAIGRP010032605.1:0-20474 GCA_903798385.1 Fraxinus cuspidata
GCAATTGAATGACCTTAGTGAAATAAAATTAAATTGGGTGACTATGATGACACTAAGTATAAAGTTCAGTGGTCATGGTGAAACAAAATTAAGTTCGGTGACAATGGTGACACCAACTATAAAGTTGGGTGGTCATCAATGAAATTAACCCATTAATTTAAACCTAAAATTTGTTGAAGAGTATGATAAAATAATTTATTGATTTTCTTAATTAATTATATAATACTAAAAATGAAAACTAATCAATTAAAATTTGTAATTATAACTTTACAAACTAAAACAAAATTTTAAAACATGTACTTTTTACTATTAAAGTAAAATCTAGCTAAAAATATATACGTTAGTTCATTAAGACGTACGCCTTCAAAGTTTATTATTAAAAATATATATCCAGACAAATAATACCACTTATAAAAAAAATGTGTAATTTAAACTATATCAATCGAGCTCTGTATACATGTCAATTTATATTCTTATGGTTTACTTTGAGAAATTAACTATACTAGAAAATTTCATCTTTCTGTTTAATTTATTATTAAAAAAATATACATTCACACAAATAATACCACATACCCCTTATAAAACATAATAAATTTATGTGTTTAACATTTAAAATGTATCGAATGAGTTATGTATATAACATGTCCATTTATATTTTACTTTGAAGAAATAAACTATTGTACCCAGTTTCATCATTTCTTCACAAGGTTATTTTAGCTATATCAACATCATTTTAGATAATAAAGATTCAAAGGATGTATGTGATAACTTTTTAAGAGAATACTAATGAAGTGATATCAAAAAGTTATGTAACAATAACAAATTAAGTCTTAGAGCATATATATTACTTAATTTTTTTCAAATTTTTTTCGATTCATTGCTATATATGTTTAAATAATTACAGCAAATCATGTTAGTTTGATGCTCTCTCTCTCTCTCTCATTTTTTGAATCACACGAGTAGGATTTTATTCAAAAATCTCTTATTATAGTTACGCATAATACTTCTTTTTCGACAGAAATACAAACAATACTTTTACATGAACTCGTATCAAGAGTTAACTTCAAAATTTAAATCATATATATAAATTTAACAATTAAAGAGAAAATTATTTATTTATTTATATTTGTAACTTGAAAATAATTTCCATTTCATTGAGTCCATGTTTGGGAACGATATGTAAATAATTTTAATTATAAATAGATAGAAATAAATCGTGAATTAGTGGGTAATATTTCTATGTCCCACAAAAATGTGTATATCAATAAATATATGAATTGCTTGCAAATTAGTCACAAAGAAGTCGTTGTAGTATAGTGGTAAGTATTCCCGCCTGTCACGCGGGTGACCCGGGTTCGATCCCCGGCAACGGCGTTTTCTGTTTTTTCTTTTTCTCTTTCTACCTCTCAAATTAGTCGCATATAAAAATGCGAGAATTAGTAATTAATTTTGATCGGCCCCGCCTGAAATTCTCTATAAGTGAATCTTCACTTCTCCTTCCCGCCATTTATCTCTCTCTAATCTCTATCCACATCCCCACCCACCACACAACGAACACAGAGAATTTGAGCCGAGATCAATGACGAATAGCGGGGAAGAGAAATCGGACGGTCTAGAAATGATATCAATCGGAAAACTCTACTCTGGTCCCTGGGAGAAGAAGTATTGGAGCTCATCTCGGGTTCAATTTTCTCTCCTCCTCCAGTATATACATTTTACTGTGAAATTATTTTGATTTTTTTTTGGTTTATAAATCTGATAATAAGATGTTATGTTATCATTTTAGCTCGTAATTTTAGTTGTTGTAAAACCTATTATTTTAATTGAAATTGAGCTTGCTTGCAAATGTGCTTCGTAGGACCTTGAGTAAATGTGTGGATATTATAATTTATCAGGTTTGACTCAGGGGATACGAAGTTTTGATGTTAAATTGTAATGATTTTGTTTAATTTTTAGTGAGTGCTTGTTTTGGAAATGGTGACTGAATGCTTGGAGGTACTGACAATTGGGAGTAGGAAATCCAAAGAATAATGTGGAAATGTAAGCATGTATAGAGCAAGTGGTTGGTGAGGTAATGTATAATGAATCTTGGATTTAAAATTATACATCCGTTAATGGATGGCAGAAAAAAATATTCAATCCTATTCTAAAAATTTGAGCTTAAAACAATTAGAACTAGCTTCAATATGAACACAGAAATAGGTTTGGTGATCAATTAAAACAAATTAGTGCAAGCAAGGGCGAGATGGTAGTCAGGACTCTGGTACAGAAAGGACAAATATTTGAAGAAATCTACATATCAATGCCCGAAAGCTAGAACTTAGTTTTAACATAGGTCCAGACTGCTTCACGAGTTTAATAGGTTTGACATTCAGAACTTGCATATATATTTCTGAAACTTAGTTTTGAACTAGTTTTAGATTTATAAATGATATTATTTTGAAAATAGATTTAGGCCTTATCTGCTGGCCCATTTACTTACAAGGTTTCCTGTCTAATAAACTTGAAATAAGAATGCAATCTTTTTTTCTTATAAGCGTATATCCACAAGTCTGAAAGCCATTTGTGGACTTCTAGAATCCCATTATAGATGCTCTGAAATGGTTCTGGACGTCTGGAATCAGGTTATGGATGCCTAAAAATGGATTGACTAGGAGATTTTGCTGTCTTTAAAGCTGAACTTTTCATTCTGAAAACCTGTCTTGTACCGGACATTAAATGTTTAAAATCATCAAAATTTAGATATTAAGCGGATCCAAGTCCAGTACTTAAGGGGCGTGTGATAGACAAGTTAGATATTGTGACCCATTATGAAACTATTTATGGGCTCACAAGTGCCAAATATTTCCTGGTATAGTCCCCGGTTATATAGACGCTAATTTCCTAATTTTCATTGGATTATAATGAGGAGGTGGGGATGGCTATATTTCTAAATACAAAATTGACTAAAATATCCAGTATGTAGATACGAGTGATGCATCAGTATGGAAGAATGTAGATAATTACAAATCCACTACTCTACAAACAGGGAAAACTGCATCTTAGAGAGGTGATTTTTACAGGCTGTATGTGTGTCCCTGTCCGCGTGTGTGTGAGAGAGAGAGGGAGAGATCTCCTCACTTTTTTGTCATCCTATGGTATTATACTTGTTAAATATGAACTGAGTATTGAAGTAACATGGAACAGTTACTACTGAACTCTAAGGCACACCTAGAGTTGCGGTTGTAATAGATTATGATTAAGCAAAGGAGATAACTTCTTAACATTTGTTTAGGTACAGAGAGTTGAAGCCATTGCTATACTAGTTGTGTGTTTTATGTCATATTATCTATGTAACTTCCTATTTGCTAATTTTTTGTCTCTTTGCAGGTTAAGGACCGGTATCCTTATCCTATTGGACACAAGACCTCATGAACTTTGAATGGTGTTGCCTATAAAATGGAAATTCTTGAAGGTCTTAAAGGTCCATTGTTTACGGTGAGCAGGCATCTTAACCATGCCAAATAACATCTCTGTACATATTTCGACTGAATTATTGATTAATAATATCGAGATTCTACAACCTCTGTAGATCATGTCCACTGATGGGAAGTCATGCTCTGCACAAACTCCAGATATTGCATGGGAAAGCTTTCAGAAGAAAAGTTGTCCTCGAATCAAGTTGTTGCATGGGAAGAGGTTCTCATGTAAGATAGATGGTGTGGAGGTAGGTCATTATGCCTTTTCTTTTATTTTCTTTCCCGTTTGGAATGCTTAAAACAGTTGAGTTACATTTATAATTCTTGTTTGCCATGTGTTTCTGGTCTGAAAATCCCTCTCAGGCTGAGTAATATATGACACCTTTGGACTGGGCAAGGCAAAATGAAAATCCTGGAGTTGTCAACTTGACAAGGGTTCCACCATCTATGCTTGGGTGGTGATAATAAGTGCAAGCAAACGAATCATTATACTTACTCAGGGAGCATGTAAAAACAAAAGTTTGATGATATCAAATGCAAAGGTGTATTTCAGTACATCTTTTATTATTGCTGAGGTAGTGAATAAAAAAAATGAGAATTCATACACTTAAGCAGTAAGTAGTGGAAAAATACTTGGAGATATATTGGAAATCTAGAATTTGATTCCTGGAGAGATCTTATATTCCAACTTCAATTGCAATAAACTTAGAATTACCATGTAGTTGGTTAGCAACGTTCTTAGCTTTGCAATCAAATATAGAAAGGGGCTTGATGTTGTCATTTGGTCCTTTGGTGCACACTACTTATTTTCATCCTTTTTGTTTTTTGTGTCAATTTTTATTGCAATGGCCATGGCTACCATTGGCGAAAGCTGAAACCGACCACTGTGGTTTATGTACACATACATACACACTCTTCTACGCAGGCGAATAAGTATTATTTTTCAACATTGCGAGTATTAAACTGACAGTACTTTCCAAGTTTCCTCATCCAACATCTTACAAATTTTAATAGAGATTTCATTGATTTTGTGATCAAATTAGTTGAAACAGTTCTAAACCAAACGGAGCCTCTATAATAGTTAACTGTTCTTTTCCTTCTTTTGGACTGTATCATGCTGCATAGTTTCTAACTTTCTATTTATTTATTGTGTTGCTGTACAACTTTGATATTTCCCCTAACCATGTACTTGGATTTTGCTTGAGCAACGTATAGAAGGGTGCACAACTAATAAAATGTTAATCGTTCCTTTTCTTTTGTGTAATATGCAGTTTTTTGGATTCAAAAATGCATTTGTTCGGAGGTTACTGAGAGATTTGGTAGCAAATGTTGGTGGAACTCCAGTGCAGAGTTCGTCACCATCTAATCTGTGTATTGAAGCTTCCGATACAGTACATGAAATACAATGCACAGAATCAAATAAACATCCTGATTTGCAGCCATACTTGGCAAAGCTACGAGTTACAGGAAAGAGAAGGAATGACAAAAGTATTAGTATTGAGCTTCTCAATGAGGCAAATTTTAAACAACGTCAGCCTCAAAATTTTATGCAGAATGCTGATGCTTCAAATTCTAGACAAAGGGATCAAAGAAATTGTGTTGGTGGCAGTCCTTCAACTTTTGCTGCTTCAAATAAAGCCCGTGGCTCTAGTAATAGTCCCGGAGTTATAATAGGACCAAACTTGGCAGCTGTGGTTGAGAAGGAAAAATGTCTATTTTCAGCAGAAAGAGAACAATCAGATTCTACGGATATTTTTTATCACCTTAAATTAGGAGGCCTCCTCCCCCAAGAAAGAGAGCTTATTAGTTCTGAAAATTATTTGAGCACAAAGGCTGATAATTTGCCAAAAGGCGAAGAACTTGTGAGCTTGTAAACCACTCTTATTTTAGATATATTCTTAACAAATTATGCATTAATTCTTATTTATCCTTATGTTCTGCAATTTTTTATTTATTCTACTTCATCCATGAGCCTTTGTACCCCTGTAATTAGGAACACAGTATACTTTAGTTTCTGAAAGCATTTTGATTTTCAAGATCAATTGCACATCCATAAGATACATATATAATTGGTGCATATGCAGAGAATAGTACACCTGAATTCTCAAATATACATCCCTTGCCTGCTTATGGATGATATATAAGGTTAGTAAATATTAAATCAGTTAACTCATCATTCTTAATGTCACACAGCCAAATTGGTCAACAACTACTGAGGTTCAAGAGTTCATTAACTCACTACCAGAAGAAAAGGATGGTGACACATTAATTCAACATGACAAGCCGATATTCGATGTTGCTGATTTTTGTTCACCTGACACTTTGGATATTGCAGGAGGTCATGCATCTCTTATCATTATGTTTTGTCAGAATGCAGTTTGATTTTTTTGCACTTTTACATCACTGCTAGAGCTTCAACATCCAATTGCACTGCTCCTACCAGACCAAATTTATAGGTGAATGACACTTATTGCATTTTTTGCAGACAGTTTTTCTAACTCTGATCCAAATGAACTCGTGAAAGTTCCTTGCAGTGCCAGAGATGACACAATTGCCACGAATGTAGCCATTTCTGAGGTTTTGGTAACTGATTCAATTCTGGAAGATGAAAGAGGCACTTCAAATGCAAGCTCCGAAAGGAGTGATATTGATTCAGTTGGTCAAGAAATAGCAAAGTCAATGATGATTGTTCTTCTCCCTCGAGCACTTCCTTTGCTGAAGACATTCTCAAGAAAGAAAAAGAGGTGTATGAAACCTTCAGAAATGCCTCTCCATAGATCGCAGAAGGAAAATAATACATCCATTGGTTTTGATGATGAATCATTTGGTAATTGTAACCTTCTGACAAATGAAAACTTGTCTGGTGATATTTATTATCTGGTACAGTTGTTTCAGTGCATTCTCATTTCCATTCTTCAGAATTTCTGCGAAACTCTCCCTCTAATTGGGTTCAGAATTTCTTTCAAATTTGCAGTCAAAGAGCGCATCGAGAACTCAGATTTGGAAAGAGATAAGAAAAAGAGGAGTATTACCTATAGAAGCTATGATTCAGTTGTCTTAAATTCTGGAATTACTGAATCTGTAGTTCCTGATAGTTTTGATAGTGATGAAAATAGATATACTTCCATCAATCAGCATGATTTGTTTCAAGATACTGCAAAAGGTCATCAAGGCTCATTTAGGCTAAACGATTATGGGGATCATACTCTGGATCTTCCTGTCAGTGTTGATGCAGAAGCAGAGTCACCAGTTCAAGCTATTGCAGTGAGAGATCACGAATCTGAACTGCAGATGGTTGTAAAAGAGGACCCTCGAGGAGGTAAGGTTCCATATCTAAATCTGCAATAGGTTCATAGGAGCCTGTTCAAAGGAATCTGCTTGGACGTTATTAAAAATTCAACTGTCTTAGGGTGTTGAAATCTTGCTTTCTGATTTGAATATTTTTCTTTTTAATTGGCAAAAGTATATATTTTTGTATGGTTTTTATCTTTTAGCTGAGAAATAAGATATATCTTCTGATGCAGCGTGTTAACAGAGTTGGCTGGTTTTTCTCTTTATTTCTTTTCATATCTAGTATATTGAAACCTAATCTGAACTTAAAAGGATTTTTTTTTAGGCTGCAATTTAAATATTCAAGATTCAAAACTATATAGTGTGGAGGACTAAGATATACTTAGTATTGCTTCTGAAGCAATTGTAAGATGTTGAGTGTGCTATCATTCTAATGAGGTGATTGGCAGATTGCATGTAATCTTTTTTCATATTCCACATGAACAGACATTAGTGTAACTGGTGCTAACTTAACAGGCAAAAGAAGTAGTTCTATTCAACATCCAGCAGAAGAAATCAATGTCAACTCCAAGCGAGCCAGGGTTGGCTGGAAGTCCATGATCGAAATACCTGCCTCTGCTGCACCACAAATGAGAGCCGCCCCTTTCACTGAACAAACAATCTGCAGAGACTTCAAAAAAAGTATGTTCTATGGGGGTACATGAAAACATGAATTATTTTGTTGCTCCATACTTCTTGATTGGAATACTTCTGATCAAACACAATCGAAATATTATCATTAAGTAAGAACCTGGCATTGATTTTACATTTTTATGACAACAGAATTCTGAAGTTAGTTTTGCCAAAATACACAGTGCAAAATTTGCTGAAATTGATAATTCTTCATATTTAAAAATCCCGAGTATGAGTTGTTGCAGTGACGTTACTGAAAACAAGGAAATGAAAGATGATCCAAGGTTAAATTTTCAGGGTGACTTGAATTTCAATGACAAGTCACAGGGTCTTCTCAAATATGTTGCGTGCTACAACCACCCTACGTTAATTTCAATGGTGCTGTTGAATATCAAAGAGAATGAAATCTATATATGTGTTATATGTGGCTATCCAGAGCAAAAGGAGAGTACCCTCTTTGTCTACAAGGCACTAAAGAAAGCAGAAAAAATGGGGGTTTCCTTCATTTGTTGGTCATGCCTCAATAGCATTGCCCCTTTACAAAGATGCATTTGGTAGAGATGTAAGATAAGCATTGGATTTATGTACTTCAGCATTCGATAGGCTTGCTTATTGAGCATGTATAACAATTTTTTTTTTTTTGCAGATTACATTAGACAGTTCTGGATTACAGTTTACTCCAAATGCACAATCTATTGTTTTATTAAACAGTATTAAAACTCCTTTCTGCAGGTTTTTGTTAATTTTTTACCTTGTTCAAGATTATGAAAAGTTCTATACCTGAAACATTTGTAAATGTTGGTGTACTGATTTTGCATTTATGTCCCAGGGAGGGTAAACTGTATTGTTCTTGTGCACACTGTACTTCAGAATTCTCCGAGAAGAATGCAGTAAAAATTGTGCAAGTAAAAACTGGTTATGTTACAATTGAGACTGTACTGAGGACGATACAAGGTGTATGTTGTTTATTAGTTTGTGAACCTAGTTTTCTTCTTGCTGCTGAAGAAGGTGGAAAGCTGAACCTGTGGGTCATGAACTCTAGATGGAGGTGATTTCATGGTGTCCTAGTTTTTATGTTTTATTTTTTATTTTTTTTGTGTGGTATGATTGGAGATTTATTTTTCTTATGAGACGTAAATACGTAAATCTACCTAATTCATTTCTGTATTCTGTTTGATAATGCTGGTACCACTTTATTAAACTAAGCACATTAGTTCAACTCATGCTGCAATATTAGTTCCGACATGATGTCATTTCAGTTTCTTTTAATTGATGCAAAACATTGCCTCGTTGATGCCCAACATCCTATATATTATCCGTCTACTTCTCTTGCTTATCAAATCTGGTGTTGGTTGTTATAATTTCTTGATTCTATACTTGCAGTGCACAGAAAGAGGAAAACAACTTACCAACACTTGACTGTATGCTTCCTTGTCTGGTTGAGTTGAAGAGAATCCCAAAGTCAACTATTTTGGTTGTTGGTCACAATGGTTTTGGGGAATTTGGCTTATGGTATGTTGCTTTTCCATCACAAGATTTGGATGCTCCTGCTTTCTCCCAACTTCATAGAAAGTTTAACAGACCTACTTATCTTACAGTAGAATAAAATTTGGGGAAACTCGTTTAATGACTCCACGTTCCTAATCACTGTAATGTTGCGATTTTCGGAAATCATGTAAAGATATTCTTGAAATATCACTTGAGAAGAATTGCTAATTTTTGGAGGTAGGGTGGCTTCATCTATGTTCAAACTTTTCTGTAGTTACTTCTGTTTCAGTGCCTTGATGTGCTGCTAATGTAATCATCTGTCTCCCTTTTCCTATCAGAATATAGGCCTAGAACTATCAGTTCAACAAAAATCTTTGGGATTTTGTATCTGATCTTAAAAAATTTAATTGCAGAGCTGCGGAAGGAAATTGTTTTCTGCGCTTAATAATGTGAAGGATGATTTCGTCCATGCCACTTGAAATAATAAGACACTTCTCTTCTTTTATGTTACAAAGAAATCTCATGCCATAAAAGAAGAGACGTATCTTTATTTAGTTCAAAATTGCACATGGCTTTTGCTGTCTGGTTGTTACGTTTTATCCACTTATGTTGTACTACAAGTCTGCCACATTTTTATACTATTAGTTATTCCTCGGTCAATGGCTAGTTTTTCTATTTTCCTCAATGAGATTGACATAACACGTATTTCCTCTCTCTCTCTCTCTAGTAACTTGCTTTCAGATTGCTAAAAGATGACAATATCTGTCAGCCTTCTTTCCTCAAAAAAAAGATGGAGAGATGAGATAATCTATGCAGTTAAGCTTTTCTTTTTCATTTTTTCCATATTCCTCTTTTTATGCAGGGATATTGACAAACGCATCCTGGTTTCAAAGTTTTCTGCCCCTGGCGCCTCTGTTTTTCAGTGTGTTCCAGTTGGTATGTTTAGATGGCAAAGCAAAGGAGAGCATGACACTAAGGAGCTCATTGATGAAATCATGGATGCAACAAAAATGTGGTTTTAAGGAATGGGCAAAACCCATATTCTTCCAGTGCAGAATCCTGATGTGGCCGTCTGGCTTCTAATCTCTACTCTCTCAGATCCAGATTCTCCATGTTGTCAATCAAGTGGTGAGCGGCAAGCAAACCTAGCTAGATGTTGGAGGCTTGCTATATTGGTGAAGAACATGGTGATCATGGGGAGAACTTTAGACTCAGGGTATTTTTATGTCTTATTTTAAATAGCAAGTGAAGCCCAAGCCAGTCCCTTGTTGCGACCTCGAATGAATATTTTTATTTTTTCCATTTAAAACCAAGTTCAGTTTTTCTTTGATCTCTCTTAAGAAGCAGTGAAATTTTTGTTTATTTGTCTCATGCTATTTAATAACTTCTCCTCTCAGGGTTGCTGCAGTTGCATCAGTTGGTCATGGAGTTTTTGGTAGATGTGACGGGCTGGTCTACACATGGGATTTATCTACAGGAAATAAGCTTGAAAACTTGCATCACTTCAAAGGTATCCTTTGTGTTGCGAGAAATGGGAATTCGTCTCGTATGTTATTTCTATACGAGGAATATAGTTTATCATCTGAAACTCAAATCATCTGTAAGAGAAGTTCTATGATAATGAATTTTTTTAAACTTAGTTGTAACAGAAATGTTCTTCCAATCTATTCAACATTTTAATTGTGTAAATATCTCCTTTTATCATAGAAATTTCTGATTGTTCATCTCTATTATTTTGCTTGTTGTAATGTAACTTGAGCTATCCCTAGCTTTCTTACCACAGGCAATCTATACTCATCGTGTAATTCTTTCAGAACCACTAAGAAATTTAGGTTCAATAAAAAACAAGTTTACAACTTGTAGAACCATCTTGTTGGTGAACAGGAAAATAGCTATTTTCCTTGCTTTCTGAAATGAAACTGTGTTTTATGTTGAGAATGGGATATAGGTGTGGAAAGTAGAGAAATCATTTTGCACCGTGAACTTTTCTGAAGATCACAATGCTCTTCAGACTCTCTAAAGGTTTCTTTACACTTCAAAGTGTCATAATTAAGCAATTTTGAACCTACCAGGATGACTTATTTGCTGCTCCAATTATTAACTACTGTTTTGCAATCGTATTTATTACAAATGTACTTGTGTTAATGAACTCTTGCAAACATCTGGACTGTGCTCCCCTCTCGCAGTGTTCATTTGCTATTTTTAGTTTTATCATTGGCTGCAGTTCACTAGTTGCCTATGCTTATAATTAACTTGCTAATTTTCCTTTTCAGGTTCCAGATTGTCGTGTATTTCCACTGACAATACAGACTCAGGTGCTTTAGCTATAGCTAGTGAAGGTCAATTGCTGGTTTATGCGCAATTTTGAAGTGTTTCTTCAAAGATTCCACAACACAGGTAGCAACTCAGTTCTTTGTACAACAGTAAAAGCTTTCAAGGCCTTTAAGACTGCATCTTTCATTGATTTTCGCTGTATAATTTGAAGTAGAGAAATTTTTTGTAGGTTAGTTCTGTGGATGGAAAGTTGCCTTCAGGGCAGTCTCTAGATATTGAACAGGGGAGGCTTCACAATAAAGTCGTTCTTAGACCAGAATGTGGCGTTGAAATTTTTGAACTCTTGATGGTTCGTCGTTCAAAACTATGCCAGTTTTCAAGGTTGGGCTATCAACTGGTCAACCATCTTTGCAAAACACACATTTCTTAACTTTTTTTCTGAAAAAATGCCAAAAATCTCAAAAGAGATTAAGGATTCAGTATCTTCATCTAAGTTTTAATTTTAGCTTGAATGCTATAAAATATGGCAACAGAGAGATCACATTTTCCTCCTGTCAAGCAAGATACTAAGATACTTAAAAAGTGAATTATAAGTAAGAACAAAATGTACTTGTGAGAATTCTATTCGAAATATGTGACATTATAATAGTTACTTGTCAAAATCATGAAAGTCGACAAGCTAATTACATAATCAACGCTGCCAATACTGTCCAAACTTAAACTAGACCATCAAAAAGTAGGGAATATGTAGTATCAAAATGAAATCTATTTTGCAGCCATGCTGTGTTAACTTCATAGAAGCAGGCTGTGATAAACAATGAAGGAAGAGAGCAACTCCAAGAGAGAGACGGAAGATGGAGGAAGAAATTATACTTCTCAAACTTAATGAAAGCAACAGATACGACTTCTATAAATAGCCTTCAGCCAAAAAGGAAGCGGGAAATCAGCTAAGATCTAATTGGCTGAAATCTTAACTAACTAACTAATAACAAAGCTAACTAACTGAAACTGAAAAAGGAAATGGAAAACACACGAGCTGACTATTTACAACCATTTACATTTGAGTTAATACTCCCCCTCAAGATGTATTGTAAATATCCTTTACAGACATCTTGGTTAATAAAGGAACAAGGGTTGATGCATGAAGAGGTTTAGTGAAAACATCATCAAGTTGGTGTTGAGATCGAATTGAAAGAAGCTTAACAATGCCGGTGGTAACTTTTTTCTAAATGAAGTGACAATCGATTTCTATATGTTTAGTCCTTTCGTGAAAAATAGGATTAGAAGCAATTTTGTATGGCTGCTTGATTGTCACAAAAGAGAATTGCTGGGTATTAAACTTGCATCTGAAAGTCTTTCAACAACTGATGGATCCATAAAACTTCACTGACTGTGGCGGCAAGGGCTCTGTATTCGGCTTCCGCTGATGAGCGAGAGATAGTAGGTTGCCTTTTTGCTTTCCAATATACTAGGGATTCTCTAATGAAAATGTAGAACCCAGTTGTGGATGTCCTATTATCCACACACGAGCTCCAATCTGCATCAGAAAATGCTTGAAGTTTGATTGCTGAGGTAGAATGTTGTGTTGTTCTTGAAGTGGTAAGAGATGAAGCTGAAAAGAACAACCCTTGACCAGGATTATTTTTCAGATATCTAAGAAGGTGATGAATTCCTTTGAGATGAGGCAGTTTGGGTTGTGATAAGAATTGGCTCAATTTGTGGACAACATAAGTAATATCTGGGCGTGAAATTGTCAAATAAATCAGTCGACCAAGAAGTCTTCTATAGTGAGATGCATCAAGTAAAAGATTTCCTTCATGTATACTGAGAGAGACTTTGGGATCCATAGGAGTATTAACAGGTTTACAATTTAAGTATCATGCGTCTTCAAGAAGCTGCAGGGCATAATGTCTCTGTGATGTCACAGTGCCGGAGGTGGAACGAGCAACTTCAATACCTAGGAAATATTCCAATGATCCTAGATCTTTCAGCTTGAATTGAGAGTTTAAGAATTCCTTTAAAAGTTCAATAGCTTGCAAATTTAGACCAGTTATCACTATGTCATCGACATAGACCAGCAATGCCACAAAATTATTTCCAGATCCTCTTGTGAATAAAGAATAATCCGCTTTAGATTGAGTGAAGCCAAATTGTATGAGTGCCTGTGAAAACTTGCAATTCCACTGTCTCGATGCTTGTTTGAGTCCATATATGGGCTTCTGTAATTTGCACACTAATCTCTCTCTCCCTGCCTGGCCTTGCTGCAAACATCATATCCAAGTGGAAGATCCATATACATTTCTCCAAATAGATTTCCATTCAAGAATGCGTTGTTAACATCTAGCTGATTTAAGTGCCAATTCTGACTTGCTGCAAGTGCCAATAAAAGTTTGACAGTGACTATCTTTGCCACAGGAGAAAAGGTATCAAAATAGTCTAGTCCTTCTTGTTATGCGTAGCCTTTTGCTACTAGACGTGCTTTATACCTTTCTATTGAACCATCTTACCTGTACTTGATCTTGAATATCCATCTACAACCCACATAATTTTTTCCTTGTGGCAGAGAAACAATAGACCAAGTATGATTTAGTTCCATAGCCTCCAACTCCATTTTCATAGTTGCACGCCATTCGGGATGTTTGATAACTTGATGAAAGAATTGCGGCTCACACTGAGAAGAAACATTCAAGGCCAATTGTCTGTGAGAAGGAGATAATAGGAAAGGAAGTTCCCTATGTGATGAGCTAACTTATTGACATGAGTTAGTTTAACACTGAGCATGCTACAATGAAAATCTCTTAGATAAGTTGGAGGTTTGACGGCCCTTTGTGATCTTCGAGTATCAACAATAGGTGGTGCAGCATCTAAAGGATTTTCATCACAAGGATCTTGTGCATCAACAGTAGGCATTTCATCAATAGATTGTAATTCTTGAATAGAAATATCTAGCTTATGTGGATCAACAGGTGTGGCGGATTTTGATGTATGCATAGGTGAACTGATAAGGGCATCTTGATGAGCTTCAATGGAAGATGCAGGTATAGGCAATACCAGATCAGAAAATGGATCAACAAATTGGCCTCTCTCTATTACTGTGTGGAATGGATAAATTTCTTCATGGAAAATGACATCCCTTGATATAAAAATCTGCTTTGTAACCACGTCATACAACTTGTAACCTTTGACCCCAGATGGATACCCCAGAAACACACATACTCTGGCTCTAGGTTGAAACTTGTTTCTCTGAGCGACTAAAGTTGATGCAAAGGCCAAACACCCAAAAACTTCGAGATAGGAGTAGTTTGCTGCTTTATTGTACAAGACTTCATATGGGGTTTTGTGTTTCAACAGAGGAGAGGGTGTTCTATTAATCAAGAATGTTGCTGTCAAAACACAATCTATCCAAAATTCTATTGAAACATGAGATTGAAAAAATAGAGCTCTTGCCACGTTGAGAAGATGTTGATGTTTGTGTTCCATAATCGAATTTTGTTGTGGTCTTTCAACACAACTAAATTGATGCAACACCCCCTTTTTCTGCAAAATAATAATTGAAAGCCAATTCTTGAGCATTGTCTAATCTAAATGACTTAATTTTGGCACCAAATTGAGTTGCTATCATATTAAAGAACCTTGGAACAACAGTGATTGCATCAGATTTGTTTTTCAGCAAGTAAACTTATGTGAATCTAGAAAAATCATCCACCAAGGTCAAAAAATATTAGTGTCCAGTGTAAGAAAAGACATGATAAGGTCCCCAAATGTCGCAATGTACAAGGTCAAAAAGGAAAATCAGAAAGATGGTTGTTGAATCAAATGATAACCTTCATTGTTTAGTTAGAGGACACACATAACAAGGAACATTTTTATTGAACTTGCTAACATCACACAACAATTGAGTTTTCAAACTATCCAACCTTTTAAAGGAAAGGTGGTCAAGTCTATTATGCCAAACATGAATGGAAACATTATTCACATAAGCATTTGGAGCTGAATTCAGAACATTTGTGTCAAGTACATAGAGATCCTGTATTCGTTCACCCTGCCAGTCATCCTCTTAGTGTTGGTTTCCTGAATGATGAAGTGGTCAGGAAAAAAACTGATTGTAAGCCGGAATCAGAAGTTAAAGCGCTAACATATAACAAGATACACTTGAATTACAGCACAAACAGAACATTTCGAAGCACAAGAGTATAATGTAGCCTGATGTCACCACAGTCTCACTGGAATCTTTGTATGATCTGGGGAAGTAACAGTTGAATTTTCAATGGTTCTCAATGTCATGAAAGCATCAGCAGCAGAACATATATGTCTGGTAGCACTTGAATCTACTATCCAAATATTTTTGGATGACAAAATAGGATGTGCAGAAACAAATGAGCATATACCTGGAGTATATGAAGTGACAGGATTGTCACGTTGATCAATGGAGTCTGAATTTGATGCTAAGTGTGTAGATAACATAGACATGAATTGTTGGTATTGACTTGAGCTTAGGTTCTGAACAAAATTTCCAAGACCAGATTCCTGATTGTTCTGTTTGTTCTCATTCTGAGGAGTGAATGAAGTGGAAATTTGATTAACACGATTAGGACTTGAGGCATTTTGAAAACCTTCCCTTTGTCTTGGCTTATAGCCCGGGGGATATCCATGTAATTTGTAACATTTTTCAATGGAATGACGATGAAAATTGCAGTTAGTGCAAAACGGTATGTCCTTTTTCTTGACATTTCCAGAGTTTCCAAACCTTGAGGTGTTGGTATAAGCTCCAAATTTGCCAGCTCCTCTATTGTTTTCAGTTTTAAAAGCAAAGGCCATAGTTCCACTTGAATCACATCCTGGCGAGCTTATCTTCCTTTGTTGTTCTTTTTGAGTTATCAAGGCAAATACCTTATTAATAGGAGGCATGGATCCATGAGCAATATTTGCCCTCTAACTTGAGAGAAAGAATCATACAGTCTCATAAGGAATGACACTATGTATTCCATTTGATGGTGGTTGTTCAATTCCTTCACACGACCACAAGTACATTTTCCACAGGTACAGTTAGGATGATAATTGCTTAATTCCTCCCAAATCGTCTTAAGCTTTGTAAAGTAAACACTGACATTATTTTGGTTTTGAACGAGATTCATCAGTTCCTTGCGCAATTGCGTGGTCCATTTTTTTTGTTGAAACCTATCCTTGAAATCCATCCATATTTCATAAGCTGAAGTGGCTTATAACACTAGCAGAAATGTCCTTTGATATGGAGTTCAAAATCCAAGAAATAACTATGTTGTTGTTTATAATCCAGGCATTCAATAGATCAGAATCAGTACTTTCAGGTTTGGTTATGGATCCGTCAATGAAACCGCGTTTATTCTTAACTGACAGAGCAATCATCACGCCACGACTCCAGGAGGCATAGTTATCTCCTCTGAGATTCTGAGATACAAGCATTAAACCAGGACTATCAGAGTGATGAAGGAAGAATGGACTGCTAGGTTCATCAATGGCTGATTTGCTATATGATGATCTCGCATTAATATGATCTAGAGGTTGCGATGAATCCATTTTAAATCTGATAACAAAACACAGCACTCAAATCAACAAATTTATGTTTGCGAAAAGAATAATCAAAGCTGAAAGTTATCAATTCAGGAAGCAACCCGCTCTAATACCATGTTAACTTCAGAGAAGCAGGCTGTGATAAACAATGAAGGAAGAGAGCAACTCCAAGAGAAAGACGGAAGATGGAGGAAGAAATTATATTTCTCAAACTTAATGAAAGCAACAGATACGACTTCTATAAATAGCCTTCAGCCAAAAAGGAAGCGGGAAATCAGCTAAGATCTAATTGGCTGAAATCTTAACTAACTAACTAATCATAAAGCTAACTAACTGAAACTGAAAAAGGAAATAGAAAACACACGAGCTGACTATTTACAACACATTTGGTTGACTATTTACAACCATTTACATTTGAGTTAATATGCTGACCGGCTGAGCAGAATTCTCGCCAGATGGGTTGAGCTCATCCCAAGCTTCAATCCAAGTAACCATTTCATCTACTAGACTAATGAAGTAGGGATCAACCTGTGAGTTTTTTTCCCTTGACATGTTCGGCTAGTTCAATGTAGCAGTGCTGGACAGTAGTGCACTCTTTTGGAAGGTTTATCGACTGGAAAAAGGGAATAATATATTCCTACCACTATGTGCCTTTGTACTTCTTTTTCAGATTAATGAAAGGGTTGCTAGCTTTACCGTGCTAGATGTAAGGTAGACCGGTCTTGAGATCAAGACCTAAATGGTCACATATAACCTGCAAATTTGACATTGATTAGTTTTTGAGCACTCTTATGAAAGATAACTATTGAGAAATCTTAAATACTGTAACAATGAACCGAACCGGATGGCAAAAGTTATTTATGTATTCATTTTCAAATATAATGTGGCGAAGGCTAGTTCTTGTTTGGTAGTGATTTTAAGTGTTCATAATCTATAGATATGTATTTCTTGGATACCATGTAGCCATATGACCTGCATGCAGAGTCTTTAAAAGAGATGCAAGAGGCCTTTGGTTCCAAAATTCTTTCGATGTCATTTCGGCTATAGGATTCAAAGTCAAATCTCTCAAGAACTTTAGCCCCTATTTGCCTACTATTATTTTAAAAAAAATCTCAAATTTATTTTTAATTATACATTTTCACAATAAAATATTTTGCGCGTTAACCCAAAATTTATTTCGCTTTTTAACACATTCTCATGAAATCTACTGTTTCAAAATTCATTTTCACTGGATAATGATTGAAAAACAGAGGCTTAATTGTACTGGAGGTATCACCATCTTGGACTCTGATAAAATGGTATGGTTCAAAAAATGGCCTCCACATTTCCAAGAAATCCAAGTTTCTTATAGTGGGTATGACTATATCTTGCTTATCTTTCGGCACCGGTGTGGGCTTCACCGTTGCTCCGATCATTGTTATTCCTTGGTGTGTGAGAGGGAGATACCGAGGCATGAGGTTTGAAGGTTCAGCCTAGGAACGAGAATCAGGGGAACCGGTCTTCTTATACATGAGAAATGTTATGCCTCGTTACCAACCCTCCCACGTGAAGCCTACGTAGTATCCCACGTGGAGTGCATGGAACCTACAGAAACTCTCTTGCAACCGAAGCACTTTTCACCGAAGTGTGATGCTCAACGAGGTTAAATTTGAAACTCTACCACGACGAGTGATGACCTACCTTTGAAGATCCTGAATTCATGAAATCTTGTTTAAATTATTTATATGACCCCTCTAATGAGTAATATATCTAAATCTTGTCAACATAGGTTGTAAGGTGGTTGTCCATTTTTAAGATCATTTAATGAGTTACAAGTTAGTTGGGTTAAAATTGATACCTAGAATAAGATGCTTTGATTAAAGAGATGTGACTGTGTGTTCCCCTATCCAATGGATCTCATTTCATATGTAACATTATAAATATTCATCTCCTAGTGTCATTTGATGGTAATGCAAATACATGTACTGTAAGTTATATATTATCTCATCTTGAGTTAAATTTTTTGTTGATAAAGTTGGATGTTTGATCTTGACTTTTAGTTTAGTTTTTATTGATTGTTCCTTATCATACGATTTCGCTCGTATCTTTTCGACACCCGAACATTTTTGTCTCGTGTTAGAAAGCTTCTCCCACGTTCAAACTTGAAATATCGTTGACTAGTAATTTGTCCAAACGTGGTGGAATTAGCTTGCATGGATGCAAGTGGGTTCAATATCTATTGTCTACGTCAACAGTATAAAAAATTAGATCAACATGAAATGTGCAAGTAATTTCATCTATTGAGAATTTTGGTGCTTGTTTGGTTGTGTTTATAAGTAAAGTCTAAAAACTGTTTAGATAAAAAAATATGTTTGATCTAAAAGAGAAATTGTATGCTTTTTAACTTTTTACATATTAAACAGTGGTTTACTCAAATGGAAAATTGGAGGTTGGAATTGACCTGACCTTCTCCGGGGTGATAAAATGTTTCGGTTCCATCTTGCTCCTCGTTGTCATGTCCCGTACTAGTCGGGGAATTGGGGCATGGTTTGAGCCCAAACTCTTATCTTTCATTTTTGTTATATATCTTCTAAATTTAAATTGTATTTAAAAAAATAAGTAAATGGAAAAATTGGCCAAGGGCGTCGTCCTGGCTCCGATCCACCGTGTTGTCATATTTAGCCTCGACATTGTACTATCCATTTTTTTAGTTTTGTCGGGCTATTGCAGCTAATATAGATGTCATTTGAGCAAGTCATCACAATTGGACCATGGCCAAATGCCACATTTTTAGACTTGCAATCGAACCTTCACGATTTAAGGAATGATTGTGATAATTGAGTGATGCTGTATTGTCGAAGACTTCTAACTATTTTCACTTAGTCGATGTTTGGCTCATGTTTGCAAACACTCAAATCACGTTTATTCACATATTTCGAAAGATTCATAAATATTACCCATTTATACACCACTTATTTTTATATATTCATAATTTACTCCATTTACAAATAGTTCCCATACATGTTTTTAGACGTGAAGAAATGTTTATTGACAATTACTAAAATCATTTTCACGAATCATGCTAATTTAGGAAACAAATGGGGTCTGAATACAAGTCACCAACGACCTTCAATTTTTCCTTCAATTTTAAGTGTTTACTTTTATCATATTATTTCTGTTTATGTACTCCAGAATACGTACATGAATTATTTTATAGTATTTTGTCCATTACATAAGATTAACAAATTACTGTAAGAACGTAAAACCTTGAGGTTTAGAGAGGAATAGTGTAACGACCAAAAATTTAAATTTTAATACGTTACAAAACTATTAAAATATAGTATATAAAATAAATAATTCTATAAATTGTAAAGTTTTCGGGATTTTATAATCTTCCATCCTTAAAATATTTTCGTCCTCAAAAATTACTTTGACTAATCTAAGAGTTCTGGATACTTGATTTTAAATTCATATTCCTTCTCTCAAGTTGACTCGTCAAGTCCATGATTTCGTCATTGAACCTTGACCAATGAAACTTTTTTATTTCTGAGTTGATGCACTTTTCTATCCAAAATCATCATCGAAATTTCTTCTTATGATAAGTCTTTTTGTACCCCCAATATCTGATAATCCACCACATAATTGGGATCATGAACATATTTTCTGAGCATCGAAACATAAAACACGTTATGCACTGCTGCGAGTTCAGGTGGTAAGGCAAGTCGGTAAGTTACAACATCAATCCTTTCAAGAATTTCGAAA
>CAIGRP010032623.1:0-24909 GCA_903798385.1 Fraxinus cuspidata
AAACTCAGACAATGTTTCTACTCCATTATTATCCTCTTCAGACCTTGATAACCCTCATGTTGATGCTACAGTGCCATCTGATTCTTCGGAGATTGAAAATGAGGTACCTACTCCGCTTCCTCCTTCTACTCCTAACTCTGTTTCTGACTTTAATCCTACAGCTTTAGATGCTGTTGATACTCAAGATAGGAGATATCGTCTTCGAGTTCATAATAAGCCTGATAGGTTAGGGTTCTCGAAATCTTCTTCCAATGCTATCTTTCCCATCTCTGATTATATCTCGTACCACCGTTTATCTAAGACTAATTTGACATTTGCCCTCCAACTATCTTCTGTGTCTATTCCTAATCACTTTCAAGAAGCTCTTGATCAACCTAAGTGGAAATCAGCCATGGTCGAAGAGATGAATGCTCTCTAAAAAAAACTCTACTTGGGAGATGGTCTTATTACCACCAGGAAAAAGGACAGTGGGATGCAAGTGGGTGTACTCATTAAAACACAGGTCAGATAGAACTGTAGATAGGTATAAAGCTAGATTGGTTGCCAAAGGGTACACACAGACTTATGGGATTGACTACCAGGAAACTTTTGCTCCGGTAGCTAAGATGAATACCGTTAGAGTCATCCTATCTCTAGCGGTCAACCTTGATTGGCCATTGAGATAATTTGATGTTAAAAATGCATTCCTTCACGGTGACTTGACAGAGGAAGTGCATATGGACCTTCCTGGTTTCACTCCTCCAAGTGGTAATGTGTGTAAGTTGAAGAAAGCTCTTTACGGACTAAAACAATCACCAAGGGCGTGGTTTGGAAGATTGAGTTGTTCAATGAAAAAATATGACTTTAAACAGGGCTTGGCTGATTATACTTTATTTTATAAGAGAGATGGTCATAATATTACTATGCTTATCATGTCTGTGGATGATATGATTGTTACTGGCAGTAATTCCAGGGAGATTGAGAANATGGTCATAATATTACTATGCTTATCATGTCTGTGGATGATATGATTGTTACTGGCAGTAATTCCAGGGAGATTGAGAAACTCCGAAGCCATTTGACAAAGGAATTCGAAATGAAGGACTTGGGTACTTTGAAGTATTTCTTGGGCATTGAGGTATCACGGTCCCAGCAAGGACTTATCCTATCTCAACGCAAGTACGCCCTTGACCTTCTAGCAGAAACTAGTATGTCGGCTTGTGTCCCTGTTGACACACTCATTGAGGTAAACCATAGCCTATCTATTTATCCTGATCAGATACCCAAAAACAAAGAGAGATACCAGAGATTGGTGGGGAAGTTGATTTATCTAGTTCACACGAGACCAGATTTGTCATATGCAGTTAGCGTTGTGAGTCAATTCATGCATAACCCCAGTGAGCAACATATGAGTGCAGTTAATCGGATATTAACATATTTGAAATCGTCTCCAGGCAAGGGCATTTTGTACTTAAAAAAGGGGGCATTTAGATATTGTGGGTTACACGGATTCTGATTTTGCTGGATCGAGACTAGACAGAAAATCCATATTATGATATGTATCGTTTGTTGGGGCAATCTTGTGTTTTGGAGGAGTAAGAAACAGAATGTGGTTTCACTATCCAGTGCTGAGGCGGAATATCGAGCATTACATCATGCAACTACCGAGCTTACATGGCTAAAACTTCTCCTTAGTGAACTTGGCTTTGGTCCGACAAGCCTATGTTACTTTTCTGTGACAACACTGCTGCCATTAAAATTGCAAACGATCGTGTACAACGTGATAGAACAAAGCATGTTGAACTTGATAGGAACTACATCAAGGATAATCTCGACTCCAAAAATATAGAGGTTCCATACATCAAGAGGGCGGAACAACTGGCTGATGTAATGACACGTGGAGTTACTTATGGTCCATTCTATACAATGATATCCAAGTTGGGCATGCATGATATCTATGCACCAACTTGAGGGGGAGAGTTGAAAATATATATATGTACCAACTTGTAGTCTTTGTTATTGTTAGGGACTAAAGTGTAAAGTTTCTTTTCTTCTTGTATGTATTTTTGGTTTACATTGATATAATATATAGATGATAATTTTTCTCCCAAATCGCGACATGATATCAGAGCTACAGAATATATGTACCAACTTGTAGTCTTTGTTATTGTTAGGGACTAATGTGTAAAGTTTCTTTTCTTCTTGTATATATTTATTGGTTTACATTGATATAATATAATGATAATTTTTACTCCCCCAAATCGCGACAAACTAGTTCCCAATTTAAGTTTTTTGGGCCTGCAAGCATACTGGTGGTTTCTTGCCTCTTTACTATTACCTCATTCTCATTTTCCATTTAATAATTCACCTTGAATTCCAATATAATCAGCAAAAATATCGGCCATTAGAGATGCAATTTTTTTTTTTTGCTGCAAACGGTTGATCAACTTAGTTGAAGACAACAAATGTCCAATGGGGGATATTCTCTCTTAATTCTGGAAATACAGCTTAGTGACTCAGAGTCGGATTAAAATGGAAAATTTTCTTCAACATAAGACCTATACGACTTAGAAACTACAATAAAAACACTAAATTGGTATGGCAGACATTACAATACACTATTACTCATGTTAAATAATAGTTGTAAGGTGTAGTAGAGATAAGAGAATAGAATCAAACTATTGATGGTACTTACCTATTACCCAGGTGACTATAAAGTCAAATCGATTTTGACTGTCTCTCCAGTAGTTCTCAAATCCATAAGCATAGATCTTCAATGCCATCTCCACTACGTACAACCATCCTGGGAAGAAAATGCAATTTGTTGACTCCCAACACAAACTAGATTATAGTAGTTCAAGGTTATAAGTGTTTTCACATGGGACATTAGTTTACCAGCAATGAAGTTTTTGACCAACAGACTAGGGATGGAGTTAATCCAGATGTCTAAATCAAATTCCAATCTATATTGGAACACTCTGACAAGAAATTAACAATGTTCTATTTTCAAATCTCTTTAACAGAAATTCTATGTGAGGACCATAATACAGCTCTACGGGAAAAAATATGTAGAGACATGTGACCCTTTGTTGGTCATTTATATGTCTAAAGAGAATTCTCCAAGCAAAGTAAGTGTGAAACAGTGATGCAAACACTTCTGCCAGCTGCGATCACTACACAGATAATATGAGGTTCAATCTTACTCTAGCATCCAACAATGAATCTAATGCCTCATAAGACCCAAGATTCATAGAGCTCTTACCAAACACAAACTCCACCTTTTGCCAAGCCTCTTGAGCAGAATTGTTCTCTATATCAAGCTGAAAAACACAATTAACAAAATATATCATTAGATAATTCAGTGGCAGTGTATGTGACTAAACGATTGAGCTAGCTCATCTAAAAGCTTTAAGCTAATAGAGAGAGGACAAGTTTATAGATTTAGATTTTGCCTTCTTGCTCCTCACATGAAGGGCAGATTGATTTTTTTATCGAAGGCCCGACATGCTCGAATTTTACATAAATAGACAGGCGAGACATGAATTCACGATCTTTGACTGCTCTAGTGCCATGATGAATCACATCATCTAAAACCTTCAATTGTTAGAGAGGGAACAATTTTATTTATTTAATTTAAAATTCATCTTCAACAAATGGTTTCTTTACTAGCTCTCGGCATTCAATATATATCATCTTTTCTTTTCATTTATTCTTGGATTGCGTGTCTGTTTGGCTGTCGAGGAGGAGGGAGTGCGGTGGCTAAAAAACAGTATGGGGAGAGACAGCAACATGTTGTGAATAATTAATGCCAGTGATAGATATGTCCTGCTCACAAGTTATAGTCAAGTTAATACTAACATGAATAAGATCTAAAACTACAAACATTTATAGTTATATTAGATTTGTGCATTATTGTATATATAATATGTCCTCAGTGAGCTTATGTTATAGAAATTGTTAAATCTAAATCATGTAAAATAGGTTTCGTTTGATATTGACAGCACTTGACAGTCATACCATCGTTTCAATGATGACTGCGACAAAATTCACGACAAGGATGAACATGATTATGTATTCAAATTTCGGACTTTGAACGAAGTCTTTCAGCCTTTCAGATGCGGGTGAACGGTAAAATGGAAGGCTATAGAATACAGGTACCTGCAAAACGAGCATGCCGTCTTGAAATGCAGATCAAAACTCAAAAGCCTTCATTTTTATTAAATAATGTACCAAGTTACGAGGATGTCGCTTAAGCTTCAGTTCAATGGAAAGTAGACTTACTGAATCTTCTTTTTGAAACCTCAGTGAAATGGCATTGCAAAGGTCAGCAAATTCATCCAAATTAATCTGCAGGACAAAAAATGCAGCAAATAGTTAAGACACCATTAGTAAGGACCATATTTTGTAATTATGTTTTAACTATAAAAACCATAAATATTTAAATTCACAAGGTATTGAGACACGTATATAAGCTAAAATTAGATAATACAAGAAAAATCACAAAACTTGAATAGAAAAATTTTACCAGTTCAAAACCAAACTACTTCGAGTTAGAAAGTATTTCCAAGGCAGAGGATAAACTCTCAGCAACATAATCAACAAGAGCTACCTACCATAAAATGATTGACATTTACAGGAAAGGTACAAAGCTCAAATATGTGATTACACATTTCACATCATTCTTCGAAGTTCTAATGGCAGTACGTTACAAGCTCGTAGTTTCACTAGATCCAAATAATGAAATTTCAGACCTTTGCAATCAATAATGGTGATGAACATTCGAAATTCAGGTATCCTTGCAAACCAAGTGGTTAAAATGTAAATTTTCCATGAAAATCGAAAATTTCAAGACTGGTTTAAACGGAAAATTGCAGTAGTTGTCTCCAACCTATGGGTGTTGTAGCAAGTTGGTCCCCATCCTTTCAAATCTGTAGCTCCTTGATCCACATTGGACAATTTTCATCCATGTTACAGCTAGAAAGTTAATTTTTTAAAAAAAGGAAAATTTACCTTTAATCTCAATCAAATACTGAAATAAATAAAACTTACAGAGAAATAAAAGGAAAATAAAAGATGGGAGGGGAGCTGCAGGAGGGTTTGCAGAGGAAAGAGATCAGTTGGGGGAGTCTGGGGGTGTGGGTTGCAGGTGGGGAAGGCCAAGGCAGGGAAAACCTAAGCTGTGGAAACCTTGGGCGTTCAACATTCTATTATTTACATTATTTATGCCTTCTGCTTGCTTATGTTATTCATCACTGTAACTCTTTCTTTCTTGGGTGAATAAAACTTTTAAGGGATGATCTTTTATTCCATAGTTCATGTATTTTGGTCACCGAATTCACTACCACACCTTCCCTTCTCTTTTCTGGGACAGAGTTGTAAAACTATCGAAAGTAAAAATAATAAAAAGATCCACAATAAATAACTAAGAATACAAATAAATGTCTATTTGCAACAGAAAATTCAATGGATCTACGTGAATTCCTTTGTACAGAAATCTAAAGAAGATGGCAAAGGAAACAAGTCTCAACAGCATCAAACAAAGAGGATAAAACTATGAAGAAACAACCTTGAAGTCATGACTGTCATCCAATTCGTGAAATATTAATTCAAAATCATCTCTGGATATCTTTGGCAATGTCCTAAATACATTGAAAACAAAACATGCTTCAACATCGACAAAATATATACTAGAAAAGAATATTGAACCATATATATATATATATACTATCACTAAATGGTAAGATAAGAAAGAATATTTCATTATATTCAGTATAAGATATGATGAAATGAAAACACGGAATTGAATTTAAACGCTTCTTAATTGAAAATGCAGTCATAACTTAACGGCTTGTACTTCATATGAAACACATAAAGTGGAAAGGCAATACTCCTGTCATAATTGATTATGCCCCGAAGAAGTTTGGATGCATAAGATATCCCTCCAATATTAAGCATAATTCTTGAATGTTACATTCAATTTCCATTTCCACCATATTTTCAATCACCAGCTGCCTACAATCAATTTCTACAAACTAGGTAAGATGTGGATTTCCTGAACATCTTTAATTTTATATCTCTTTATTTTTAAATAAAAGAAACATTGTTTTCAAGTTTGATTATGAATTTTGCAAATGAAATTTTTCAAGTTAGAGTGGCTATTTGTTTTATTAAAATAAATTCGAAGTAAACAATTTATTACTGGTGCTAAAGAAAGAAAAATGCATATAGTAGATATAAAACAAATTCCACATCAAGTTTGTAACATTTTTTCTCACTTTATTTGGAATTTTTCCTCAATATATAATTTAAAACTTTCCTAATTTTATAGTATAAAAATTATAAAAAAGGGTTTGTCGTATCCCTCATGCGTTAGGAAACTAGAAAAAAAATTAAAAAGCAACAACATGCTAGACAAGGTCTCAAAGCATATCAGAAGACGTCTATAGCGAAAAATATATAAAAGTAGGGACACACCACTTGATGTGTTGACTCCTCAAATACCAAAACTCCACCCTTAGAGTGTCCGTACATCACAGCTAATAAGTGTCAACATCACTTTCATTTTAAGCTATTGGCATGTCCCATGGACTATTCATCAAGAAGTTACTTTACTACTAGTGGACGAGATCATAGGTAGTGGTCACGAGCAAAGAGAAAAACAACGAGGCAGGTTAAGTCAAAACAATCTATAGTCATTGCAAGGGTGCATGGAAAAGAGAATTCCACCTGTATTTGTTCAGTTCTTCAAAGAGACGAATACACTGATCCTTGTTGAGATAATTAAGATTCTGCCAATTACAAGAGGTGTAAACAAATCTAAATGTAAAATCAAAATATTTTTTTTAAAAACAGAAAGAAACAGTTGAATAGGCAATGGATTTGCTTCCGACTTAGTCTCCATGTGGGGAAAAAATGCATACAGAATTTTTCCAGATTAAAACTAATGCTTATTTTAGCTTGAGGAATAATTTGACCTCATATTTGCAAGCTTCATTTCAACCAATAAATTCTTCTAAAAACTAAGTTCCATTATTGCAATTAGGCATGTCTCATTTAACACACCAAATTATAGGTGTACAAAGAGTTCAACTTGTGCTTTCAAATGGATCAGAAATTAAATTATCTAGTAACTGCCTCCTTAAATAACCCAGGTTGAGTTATCCATGCGTTATCAACTACTTAACTAACAACCATCATGAATTATCCAAGTCTTAGAATTATAGCCACCTACCTAGTTTCTGTATTAGCAAATTCATAAATCCTAACATTAACAACGTATTCATGCACTCTTAACAAGGTTGAAATTGATCTGTTATTTAATATCTGTATAATCACCCAAGATTTGAACTGGATGATATGGATCATGACTAGACAGTTTTAAGTTCATCATACTAAATACAAACAAGTGCACTGGAAAATTCTAAATGAAGAAACATAGGTGCTCAGCAAAGAGGATGCAGAGTACTGAGTACATTTACAATAATGATTGAAACAGTCCTTCTCTTCAAATTAAGCGGTCAGCTACCAAGATGATCGCTTAATGCATGACTAGGCCTAGCGTGCTTTATTAATTTTTTTTTCCTTTTCATAGGCATGATTTATCAATTTTTTCTTCTTTTTTAATAAGCCTTTTATTTGACTTTAGTTTCAAGTTTTTAAGTTACTTTATCCGTACAAAAGTAAAAAATGACTTTATTTTTTTTAATAGACAAAAATGACTTTATCCAATGAAGAGTTAGATAAAATTTAAGTTACAATGCTATCTACATTATGTAATTATGATTTTAAGGCTTATCGTTTTGTTGAAAACTTAGAAAGTATGTATGAAGTTCCTATAAGTCTATTTAAGTAGGGTTTGTCTAATTGAAAGTTGAAATTATGAAAAATAATCAAGTTTTTGCATTTTGAAAATTTGAAAATTGTATAATTGACTAATTGTAGTGATTAGTAAGTAAATATACTATTTTATAATTTTAGATGTTTGGTTTGTATTATTTTAATTATTAAATGGTTTTTAGAATGATTAAAAATTTAAAAATAATACTAAAAATAAGATAACGTTTTTTTTTTCGCTTAGTCCTCATCTAGGCTTGTAAAGTTTGAAGTTTGGCCTCCACGCTTAGCCATACTTCACGCTTTTTAGAACACTTTTTAGAACACTGATATTTACATTGATCTCATACCATAATTATTGAGAACTTGCAACTTCACAACAAGAATATAGACACCCAATGAATGAAGAAATGCATGAGAGAAAAGCCTATTGGATAGTCATTATGAGGCCCCAATTCTTGACTGAACGGAACACCAAAGGTCTCCGCCCTTCTGTCCCCTAGGTGGATAGAGAAGGAGAGCAGAGCTTTTGATTTTTTTCATATTATCAAAGAGTTGAATGGTGGTTTTTCATGTAGTCAAAGTTGAACAAGGGATGGCAAAGGCTTGATCAATTATATGAAGTTCAGTGACAAAAATAGAAAGAAATTGAAAAATGAAACCTAGTCGTTTATGGCAGGCAATGCGTGTGAGCAATCTCAGTATGGGTGTAGATAATAGAAGCGCCCCAGCCCCTGCATTGTGTTTGGGTGGGAGAATGGGTTGGTGTGGCAAGGTACTGCAATTGAAAGTGCATGGAAGCCATGTATCCAATGGTTCACTAATAACATGAGTGATGGACATGAGCCATAGCAGTTCTCAATTGCTGAACTATAATCAGACATGCAAAAGGTCATCAAAACAAAGACATTACCAGTGCCTTGAAATGTTGAATCACCTTATCTAAAAACTTAACAGTGTTAGAGAGGACACACACATTTATAAATTTAAGTCTTGAGCGTGTTTTCTTAGGTGTTGGCCAGATTCATTTTTATCAAAGGCTCGATATGTGTGCCATTTTCATAAATAGATTGCTATGAGACTTGAAGTCAAACCCTCTACTACTCAGTTATTGATGTTGAACCACCCATCTAAAATCTTATTCATTTAAATTACATCTCTACATGAAATGTTCTTCTTTTTCCTTCCTTCTCTATAATCCCATTTTGCAAATATAACCCGTACCAAACCTAGAATTGAACCCGTAAAAAATATCAATTTGATTTTACATGATAGGTGAAGGAAGGAATCCATGTGGAGAAATCAATTATCAAATTTACTAATCTATGGGAGGACTCACAGAGGTAGATTCAGATTAGAGCTGGTGGTACTCCACTAATATAACAACACACGAAGGGTAAGTTCTAGGATTCTACCAATTTACAAAAATTCACGTCATTGTTATGCATGGGGTTTGAAGAAAATAATTTGGTCAACTTTTCCAAAGTACACAAGGTTTGAAAAATGTAAAGTATACCTAACAAGTCACAGCATGAAGGTGAAAATTATACTCACATAATTATCCATCATGTTAAATGCTTTCTTCAGTATTCTCATCCTTGTACGATCCTTCTCATCTACTTGTTTTACGAGCTGTAAAAAAAATTAAAATTAGATATGCATCAAAATTTTAACCCGAGAAAAAAAGCAGAAATTGACATCTACATAGTGCAATTAGTAGGAAAAACACTGAATGCCAAAAAGTTAGACTGCAATTTAGTATATAATGCCTCCAAATCTGAAGTAGGAGTTTGAAGCCTCATCCCTTCTAGAAGTAGCAAGAAATATATTTCATCTTATATTGGGCAATCAGACAATATATGGCAACATATATACAGAAAGCGTTAGCGTACAAATAAGATGCGAGGGATGCTTCACATACCTCACTTTTAAAGCTATCATACACAACGGCAAGAATCAAATTGGTGACGAAGTAAACACCCAATAGCACATAAAGAACAAAAAATAGGCAATGCCACCGTGAGGCCCTATGAAACATAGCATGGAGGTGAGTAAAACTAGAAAAAATCAGTAATAAGCAAATAGTTGAACAATATGAAAATTGATAACTATAGAAGTTGACAATAAGTTCAAAAGTACAGCATAGTTTCTTGGACGTAAATGCAAAGCTTCTCCTGTGTCTGTTGTATGACTACCTTAACGGTGCATGGTGGGGGATGGAATGCAGCATAGGTAACTCGTCAATATTAGAAAGAGAAGGGAGGCATATAAAAACCAATGTTTCAAAGCAACTTACTTGTACGCGGGAATCCAGACATCTGGGTTATTGGAAGTCGTAAATAAAACAAACATTTGGTATAATGTGGTTCCATACGAAGTGAATATAGTCTTCCCCTGTTGCGTGTCTTCGAAGATGACAAATGCCAACCAGCTAGAGAACAGGAGAAATAAAGCCCATAGAGCCTGAATTAGGCTCCCAAAAAAAAGGAAAAAAGGACAGTCAAATTTCATCCACGTAATTTAAGAGATAAAAAGATCATAATAGTGGCAGTACTTCAGTTGTACTTGTACTTTAAATCTTTTGAATGTGAGGACCAGAACTATTAAGTGGACGCACCAGGATATTAAGGTACGTGACAAGCATTCCAGCCAGGATGACGATGGTATCTCGTAAATCCCTAGTGTCATTTACAAAATTAAGAAGCAATTTAGTTAGTGGAGCTTTGTGAGTACCTCTAGGAGGAATTAAATGATGCAACGTGGCATGTGATTAACTTAAGAGTAACGGTATTTCCTCTTCCTAGGTGTTCTCTTAAGTGCACATCAACAAATTCCAACCTCTTCTTTCTCCAACAAACAGCCCTCAACTGGGCGCCATAAGTGACAATCAATTCTAATGAACGATTAAAATTTCATGGTTTTAAGTTGTCACCTATATAGAGTAGAAAGGAGTGAATCAGTTTCATATGTTATAAATTTGGTAATTATTAGAATGTGTTAAAGCCTTTTTAATTTGACCCGTAAAAAACAATATCTCCAGTGCATGATCCAAGGCATTGAGTGGTTTGCCTCAACAATACTTCTTGTCTATGTATACTCTCTCTTGAACGTAAGTCTTACTTGATTTCCTCGATCTCTTCACTAGATCAAACATAAAAGAAATTAGTAAATGATTTTCTTGAGCTCCTTACAACATCCTTTAGTTTGAAATAGCTCCTATATTGTAACCCCGACTCTCCTCACCGCACTGTTCAATCATCGTATACCATATTAGATATTTCTTTTGACATTATATTTATTCAGTTTGTAACCTTATATCCAACTGAAAGGTGATTCCAGCAAAAAACCAATGTTCACTTTGTATAGACTGTTTCTATCAGTTGAAAAGCAGCATCAAGATTGGAAATCATCTACCCGAATTGACAGGCAGACAGGCAAATTTTTCACCAATAGATAATCTCAAACTTTAGTCCAAAAGCTTATATAGCAACAATAGGTTTTAATGTTCAAGGCGTGCCAGGTAGAAGATGGGACTCCATAATACGAAATAGTAATTCCGAAACCAATATGGCTATGTACAAATTCTAATGGGACAAAGCAATCAGGGAAAGAGGAAAAATCGAGAAATCAAAAATGAGAAATAATTCAGGAAAATAGCTGTAATATGGTACTCATACCATACCTGACGTTCAGTATGAAAAATACAACCCGGATATAGGGTGCAATCCTAAATGGAAGAGTATAGAATGCCACCGGGGACAGATAGATAACATAGACTAACAGATCAGCAACCAATAGTAACAACAGAAGTACCTAAAAATCAGTGAAAGAACTTATTATTTATTGAGGTTCAATACTTAAAATTTATCATTTCTAAGGATAGTTCAATTTGAAACCAAACTAGTCCAGCCAATAAATTTCTCGTGTCAATTGTTAATTTGAACCCATAACAAATTCATTTCAATAGTTCACATAGCCAATCATAAGCACTAAAAAATAAGATATATGTTACAAGTCCTTCCATGTATTGTAGATGACTGTAATGTAACAAAAGGCAGCAATATAGCTTCTCTTTTGTTCTTCTTTACATGTAATGCAAGTTAATCAAGGGAAAGTACACATCCCGAATGGGTGGAGAATAAGAATAAAAATAAACACGAAATCATCCATTCTGGTTCTCAGTTTATACAGATCATCACAAAGCAATGAAGCTCCAAAGCAACAAAAGAGCACCACATAAACTTACATTATAGGCTCTTCATTTAAGAAAGACTTGTTTCCCCCAAGATATATAGCTTCCTGTGTTCACATGCTTTGATCATAGGGAAACACTCATGATTATCATCTAACGTTTAGCAAAATCACTTATTCCACAAGATTTCTTTACTTGCTATAAATGTTCACACTTAATTCCAGTTGATTGTTAGGGTGTAAGAATGTCAGCATTAACTGTTGATCTTTATTACTTTATTCTAGACATGAAATTTTGTCTTGTTTATATTGGACACAGTCACACCTATTTGCAAACAAATAAATATACCAACCTTAAACAAAAAAAAAAGAAAAAAGAAAAGAAAATTGAAATCTCAAGATAGTAAAAGCACAAACAAAATCGTTTGCAGTTGTGAGATTCGACTGTAAAAAGAGTAAAAGAAAACTAATATGCCAAATGAGGTTAACTGATTCAAAATTAATAAGCCATATGTCAGTCAAAAGCAATAAGTATATTTAGAAACTTAAAAATTGGTATAACGGAAAGATCAAAGTCAATATTCTAATGAACGAGGCAGCATCCTTTCGATTAGCATACAAGAAATTATTTCACAACAAATATCCATATTTGTTCTGATTTAAATACTCACCCCATTCTTGAATTTAAGAGGGGTTTAATGCTGAACAAAAAATCAAAACATGCATGCAGTTAAAAACATTTTATGAGTTGAACGGGCACAAACCTCAAAAACATATAATCTGACCACAACTGAGAGAATTCAGAGAAAGATAGAAGTCATGTACACAAATTATGGAAGATATATTTCACAATTAACTTTCTTTATCATGTAAATCATCCTTAATAAGGTTGAAGCTATTGTTGGCAAACTTCTCATTGCAAATTATGAAATCATAATTAATAAATAGAGTACCTTAATTTTGTTAAGAATAATTTTCCAGAAGAAACCAATCCCTTCATATGATATTGGAAATAGAGTATGGACAATTAGGATCAAGAGCGTAACACCCTGCAAAAGGTAGCAGGAAAAAAGTTCAATCTCAAGGAAAAACAAGATACGTGGGAATCTAGTTACATATGTATCTACAACAGTTAGCAAGAAGTAAGATTCAAAACATAATGAACCACCAGAAGTAAACAAGTTATTCAGTAACTTGAGCCACTACATTCAATTTTCTGTCCTGCTTATATTTTTCATTTTAAGGACTTCTTCTTCTTCTTTGCTCCTCCTTCGAGATGGATAAGTTTGTACATAGCAATTGGCCCATTCAACTTTTCTGGCTAATGTCACAGTTCGTTAGTTTTCAAAACATCAGTTTGTATTTATTCATCACTAACTAATGCAAGAACTTGCTGGAAACAGGGTTGGCCCAAACGAACTGGGCTTGTGGTGGATTTTTGAGCTTTATTCTGGGTGATATATGATGAATTGCATTTGTGCCATCAACTATAGCTTTTGGGTAAAGTGGTGGCAATGCCCTACATCGTGTTGATATCAGAGCTAGAGGTTCCACGTTCGAATTAATGTTGAAGCATTCCAGTGGTGTGGGTGGATAATGGAGGAGCATGCTTGAATATGGGCCCAATGGACTAGGATTGGAGTGAAATCCATATCTTGATTCCCAGTGATAGAATGGATTGTATTTGTGCCATTAGCTATATCTCTTAGGTAAAGTGGTGGCAATACCAGGAGCATGCTTGAATGTGGACACAAGGAAATGGTCTCAAAGTTGATTCCTAGGTTTGAATCTAGGACATATAGGCTTTGCACATAATAGTAACAATTTACTCATTAATATCAGAGCTGGAAGTCCTGTGTTCAAGTCGATGCTAAAGCATTCCCGTGGCGTGGGTGGATAATGCAGAAGTCTCTTTGAAATGGGGGTGGGCCAAGGCAGTGGGTTTGGGGTGGATTTTCGAGCTTGATTCTAGGTGATGTAAGGCCGATTGCTTCGAACAAAGTGGTGGAAATATCCTATATCACTAACCAAAAGCTTCAATTATCAGATCTGCTTAGGCAAGCCTCCAATAATTGATAGGCCAGAGTTATTAATGCAATAGAATACACAAACTATGTTCAAAAGGCATACTCAGCCTCGAAAATTTTTAGAGACTTCTCGTTCCTTACATTATGTCTTCTCATCAAAAGCATAAAATCTAAAAATGTGGAGTTTTGGTTCAGATTTCAGGAGTCTTTGATAATTGTTTCCTATTGCAGATTTTTTCCCCTGCGAAAATATTTTTTTGAACCAAAGCACATCTAATCTTTTTATTAATGTCACTTATGATAGTTCCTTATTTTGGCCTAAATTGTTTTAGATCTTTGGTGATTTAATTATATATTATTGAAATATTTAAATCAAGATTTCTAGATCTTATTGTCACACACACCCTGAAAAAAAACCAAAATGCCCTGCTGCCTTCGTCATTAAAACACACGAAGAGGTAGCTCATATTCATATCCAGTTTCTTCTATTTCTTGAAAATCCAATTTGGTTTGTAATATCTACTTGTTTCTTCTTCAATCCAATTAAAAATCAAAATCTGTTATGGTAACAGTTAGACAACTAAAGCAATCGGCAAAAATTAAGATAATAGTCATCCAAATGGTTGGGAACTATTTAAATAAGATAGATTAACATCATTTATAAATTTTTAAGTATAAAGAAGGATACAAAAGTATTTCAATGATTTTTTTTAGTCTGGAAAGAAGACAAGTCAGATGGACAACTTTCTTCCTTACCTTTAATGTTTCTTTTTAGAAATCATACATACAAGGTAAAAACAATTTAAACCGATCATAAGAGTAATATTGCTCCAAACCCTATATGTATTACTTGTAGGTTTTTCGTTAATTATTATAGTAGAGAGAACTCATACCCCATGCAAAACAATTGAATGAAAATTTCAACCTTACCTCATATACAAGACTCTCAGCACCAGTCAAGTATGGCAGCTGCCCCAGAAAGTAGTAACCCCTATCACTGCAATACCCAGAACACCATAGAGGTTTCTGAGGATATAATCAAGCATAGATAAGTCAGAATAATGATTATTTAATGCAAAACTAAAAGGAGAAAAATACATAGACTAGGCAGTTTGGAAGAGGCACAAACCTCAAAGAAATTTAGAACAATTAAAGCGAAGTAGTTAAGAGACCAGAGAAAATCAAATCGAATAAATATGAAGTAGGACTTCAGAGAACTTCCAAAGCTCGGCTGATCAAGAATTTCCTCAGGTATACCAATACCATCTTCAGCCTGCAGACATAAGGGACATTTCAAATCATTATAAAGGGAAAATGAAAAGCAGAGTTCACTATAAACATTCCAGGAATATTTTCCGGAAAATGTTTCTCTCCGAGGTACTGGACTGATGAGATACTCATCCTATAATCTGCATGAAGTTGTCCTCTATTTTCCTTGATATTACATTGTTGAAATTATGGGCCAGACACTCTACTTGGCATTGGCACAAGCCGACTCAGAAATGCTAGCTTCAGAGTAGTAGTTACCACCAAACTGATATCAAGGTGTTATGAAGCCCCCCCTCTCCCTCTCTAATACGCATCATCGTTGTAGCATTCAGTCAATGACTAATCCACAACTTCAAGTTGAGACAAAGGGATAGCACCACAGAGATACCCAAATTCCAAGCCAATAATTCCCATAACCCTACTTAAAAAATGTGAAATGGAGTGTTATCTTGCCTATTTGTGAGACATCATTATAAGAAGGGTTCCCATCTTTTGAGGAAAGTAAAAATTCCCTAACTTGAATCCGTAACACTTTCACCATTCACAGACTTGAATTGGATCAATAGAAGAAATATATTCATAAAGTTCAGAATATCCATTAGTTCTACACTTACAGTAAGTCTTTTCTATTCCCAAGTCCTTCCACCACATACTGTATTTCCTTCTGAAAAATTCTAGATACCAAGTAATTAACACACCACACACACACTCTTAACTTAAGGTGCCCAAGTCCTTACAGTTGTGAAAAGTACAACTTTTACAGAAACCATCATCCCATCGTGATTCCAAGAAATTTCATATCTTAAGCAATTTTCCTTGGTCAAAATGTCCTACTCACTTCCACCTTTCTTAATAGACTTTCCAAGAATTCAGTAAGTCGCAACGCCAATTGCGTTTGAAATAGACACTTCAATAGAATCTAACATATCTACTTTAACATCAAATTCTTCAACATACAAACATACCCATATTGAATTACTACATAACCTACAATTCTACAACATTCCCAATAATTATTATGAAACTCAATACGGAAACAAATTGATGAAACGTACAAGATCAACCAAAGCAGCTGCCTTTTGATCTGTTGATCCATAAGTAATTGCATCTGTTCTGTTTAACAAGCCCCTACGATCCCTTCTTGAGCTGTTACTGCTGCCTTCTCCGCCACCCAACAAAGCCGTCTCCATGGTTTCTCTGATCTCTACTGAATCAAAGATAGGTTTGATTTGAACGTGGTCATTAATGAGAAAACGAGAAAAGAATGTTCGTTATGGATGAATTCGACGTAAAGTATGTCAAATTGTCAGTGTCAGTATAATACTACAGATTAAGTGGATCTCTTCTCTTGTATACGCGTGGGCAAGTAAATAATTCAATGGGGTTTGTGTGGCAGTTTCTGCATGGTTAAGGGACTTCCTTGCAGGGAGTGGAACAACTGAGCCCTGACTGGTGAAAAATAAAATTAGATTTTAATGTGATTTCAATCACGTATTTGGTTAGTCTACAATTTTTCAACCACAAATCTCAATAATTTTTATCAAATTATTGAAAAATTAATTTTAATCCCCGGGTTAAATATCAAAACCAACGATAATGTTTATTTAATTTTTTTTGTTAAAAGTAATTTTAGACTAGAAAAAATATCTATTTTGAGCAACTTTTGTTTTGTTTGACGGTAGGTTTTGTTAATGCTCGAGAGTACTAGCAACTTCAATTGTTGAATCTCATATATAGATAAATATACAAGTCAAATTTAGATAACTTTTTCGAGTAAGACGAACAGTGTAATGACTCAAAAGATGTCGATCTAATGCATTTTTTTTTTCCTTTTGTCATCCAACTTTATATTACGAAGAAAATCATCTTTGTCTACAATGTCCTCCCACTTCTTTGTTCACTCTCGACTTCAATTTTTGAGTTAGTCCCTTATAACTCTGCAAGGTGATGTCCCATATGGTCATGTTCATGTTGAAATGAAAAGTAAAGTAAAAAAATAATTTTTGTATGATAATCAAGAATTTGTCATCAACTGATTCTATCAAGATAATGGTGAAAAGGGATGTCGGCAATATAAAAATATTTTTAAAACTGTCGACATGATCCAGGTAGTTGGTACTATAATGGAAAATGGGACCATGCTGATATATACACAATTTGACTCTTAACTTTTTTTAATCATGCCAACACGCACTTATTGGGTCTACATACGAATATCATATGCGAAAGACATAAATTTTTTGTTTTTCATAGAAGGAAAAAAATAAGTTTGATGTTAACACAGACAAAAAACAGATATTAAGGTAGATTTTAGTATTTTTAAATAGCTTTGCCATTTAAAACTTAAACAATGTAATTATATTGAGCCCTTGTTTGTCAAAGCTTTTTGAGATTACAAGTTGGTCAGTTTTATAAAATGCGTGGTTAAAAGTCGACGAAAGTTGTGAATCTCATGAAATACGTTGAAAAATGAATGAAAGTTTTAGATCCAATAAAATGTATGATTAAAAATAAAATATGACAGGCTTACAATATCAATATTTTGATTAATCCTAAACACATCTGTGCACATAATTCAATAATATGAATATTTAAATTGAGTTCATATTTGTCTCATTCAAACTACTAAATCAAACATGATATTTTATTGTATAAACCACGTAATTTGACCATTTTAGTTTCTATGGTGTCGAAATTATTCTTCTAATGGACATCATTCTCACGCGACCGCTCTTTCTTGAAGTATTTATCATTACCACCCACTAAATGATGATTGAAAACAGACTCTACATTTTGAAATTAAATCAATTTTAAACTCGCTTTATGATAATGAAATCAACCAACAAGAAATAAAGCCTATTAGTAACATAGTAGCAAACTCGACCACAGAGAAATTAAGTATATAAACCGCTACCAGCCACACTAAATATACCTGCTACATAGTGCTACTTGAATTGTATTTCTCTTTAATTGTGTTAGAATTTGGGTGTGACCCGAATTTCTTATTGAAATAATTGAAGAATTCTAATTGAAGTGCACGTCAAGAGAAATTCAATTTGAAATGCATTTGGAGTCTTATTCAAGTTGAAATTCTATTTGGAAATCCTATTGAGAGTTGAAATTTATATTGGACTTGAAAATATCGAAATTATGGACTGGGAAGAAAAGTCGTCACATCTTCGTTAGTCTACTGCTAACTAGTCACTCGAGCAACACCTGCAAGTTTTCTCTCGAAACCTGGTCGCTCGCTTATCGTTTGCCTGTCGCTAGCTTATCACCTGAGCAACAGAGTTATCCAGCCCATGTTCTTTTCGCGTTTTAACACGTTTTTGGCATTCTATTTCAACTACAACTCATCTATTAGGGTTTGGAAGTCGCCTTACATAGTTGTTTATATATACTTGGCTCTTCTCTGCAATTTGATGTGAGAATAGTGTGAGAAAAGTGATTATTAGCTTTTAGGATCATTGTAATATTTCTCCATCTTCATTATTTGTGGTGCAATAAAATCTCTCAATTCCTTTATCATATTTTTTTGTCTTATTTTGCTTGTGATCAAATACTTCGTTATTGTGCCATATAACTTCAACATCTCAATCCGATGGTAGGTTTCATATCAAGTGATATCGAGCAATATGTGATCTTTGAATTCTTAACAATTGGTATTAGATCTGAATATAATTAACACAACTAACTGGTTTAATCGTAGCTCAACTCTACCATAGATGCCCTCTAGGACAAGCAGGTCAATCACATGGTTGAGTCATAATAAACACCTTTGCAGTAGATGATATCGTAGAATTCTTCTGACGCTAGTATGTAATGATCACGTGTTTGTGAAAGATCTTACTCAAAGGTCCAACATTTGTGGTTGACCTTGAAACTCGAGCTATTTGTCTAGAGCATTGTGGTTCGCAGGCCAACAGCCATGCTCCTTTACTAACTTAGACGTGCTTGTATTGGGAATATGGAATGGTATGCTGAGAGATGATACACATAGGTCCAACGATTGTGGTTGGCCTATGAGATGCAAGCTATTTACCTAGATTAATGTGGTTTGAAGGCTAATGGACATATTCCTCTACTAACTTAGACTCGAACCTTTCATTTTTGACTTATTGAACTCAATTTATTAGAATTCTAATAGAGGTAAATGTACCCTATCCCTCTAGAATATGAGATATTTTTTTATATAATTATTTACACTATTGACATGTGAACTTGACATATATGTCAGTTCATACTAGGGAAACTTTTCTTGTTTGGTATGAATAAATAAATAATGTGTACATTGTTAAAGAATTTGGCATACCTCAAGTGGTTGATTTGACTTTGAACTATTTATGGATCAAATCATGATAACTTACATGTAGACAAAGTTTATCTTTTGTTGGTAAAAACAGACCTGATATACCATTTTGGCTGGAGTCTATTTTCAAAGATGAGTTGATGCATGATATGATAAAAAGTTGTTTTGTTTCGTATGTCCAATCACATACTCAAAAGTATCCGAACAAAGATCTAGAATTTGTGAAACCCGTTTGTTTGTTTGTTTTGGTTTTATATATAAATTCCGGTTTGCTTATGTGATTTTCGATGAGATTTGATTAGAAGGGTAATTTGTTATTATCTTGATAAAATATCTAAGAAAGTGAATTGGAACGAACCTTGATACATATTTTCTAATTTAATTTTGAATAGAATGTACCGTATAAATCAATTTCTTAGTAGTATTTCTTTTCCAATGTATCAGTGCTACGTAGTGTCATTTTTATTTTATTTTATTTTATTGTTTAATAAAGGTGAATTTACATAGTATGGTGTCTTGCTCTTTGTATTTGATCAATTGATTTTGTTCATATGATTAATGCAGATCTTGTTGCTATTTGGGTGACTTGAATGACACTATAAATTAGCAATTATTGTGCTTTTGACCTGTTTCTCAATTCAATATTACACAATATCTTTGCAATACTCTTCAAAACTCAATTAGAGATGACCCATATTTATTGAAAAAGATTGAAGCATCAGCAAAGGGATTCCTATTTAGTTGGGATGGGTGAGTGAGTGCTGGATAGGCTCCTTATTCATAACTAAAATAACTTGTCAAACGTCTAATTTCCTTTAAAATAACTTCTTGTAGCTTCGCTCATGGACAATTTGAAACAACTTTCGACTCAAACAAAAGAGCCAAGAAATTTTTTAATTTATTAGCTTATTATGTTCAGTAAATAGCTATATACACTTTGGAATATCGAAAAGACTATCTTATTAAAAAACTCTACAAATCATGTGAACCTCAGAAAAGAATTAATAATTTTCTCATATTACTCAAAAGAATTTAATAAAGTGACTTTCGAAATGATAAGGTCACAAAATAATAAAACACAACTTGTCTCAAATTTAAGCTGAAATGAGTTGATATCATCCGTACTTTCTGAAGAAATTCTCTCAGTTTATCAGTTGCTTTCAGTTCTTCAATAACAGTGTTCTCACGGCTATCAAGATTGGAACTTTGAAGGCCAGTGAGGAGAAAGGTTCCCTTTGAACAACACTTGCAAAGAAGGCAGTCGATTCTAAGGGTCGAGAGAAGTTCAATAGATAGCGCGTTCAGCATGTGCACATAAAGAAAATCGAATTAAAATTCATGAACCATTATGCAGCTGTTGACAACAATATTAAGGAGTCCTTCGGGAACTCGGGAAGAGTTATCTTTTGTGCTTAAATCTTTATTTCATCCTTGTTCAAATATACATAACCTAATTTTCAAACAAACACAAGATTTTCTTCTCAAGTATCATGAATAAAGATATTGGAGATTCATCTAAACACCAAACTAAATTATTTTTTTCCATCAATTAAAGGCAATTTGACAAGTACTCAAAACCCCCACAAGTTGTCTAAAGGTAACCCACATAAAAGTTGCAATACTTAAACTAAACTTGCGCCCGAACCACTTAGCTGCATGGAGTTGAGATCATCCAACACTTTCTGAAGAAACGCTCTCATTTTATCAGTTGCTTTCAGTTCATCAATGACTTTTCTCTTAAAATGTTCTAGCTGATGTTCACTTGTATAATTCTGATTAAAAATATCAAAATCTTTCAGCGACTCAAAAGCTTTTTGATAATTTTCTTCCACTGATGGATCCATTGGCAATGGAAATTTAGAGCTTTCGTTGGGATTTTCCGGCACCAAATTCTCCCCTTTTTCCATTGTTAGATTCAAGTCTGTATCAGTTGGCAATGCAACTGTAGAAGTTAACGGGATCTGATCATCAACTGATGGCAATATTGTGCTGTCATTTGGCTTAAACCCTGGCTTTGAATCCTCATTAAACTCAATATGAATACCCTCTTGTGGCAAATTTTCAGCAAATTCAAATTTCATGTCATTTTCCTTCAAATACTGTTTGAAATCTTCATTGGACTCAACAGTACCTTCAGGAATACAATCAACCAGAGCTATAGCATCAGCTATCATATCTTCATCAATGAAGGACAGACCATCTTTTGGCAAATTGCCAGCAGCATCAGGCAAATCAACTGAAAAAACAGCAGGCACTACAGAGGCAGTGTCATTGTCCTTCATAACCAGTTTTACACCTTCATTTAACTCATCAGGAGCATCCTCTTTGGGCGAATGGTCTGAAGAATCAGCCGTAGGGATAGCAGATAATATCACAACAGCAGTATTTTCATTAACAGCAGCAGTTGAGTCAGGATTTGTATTGATTTCTGACAGCAAAATAGGTAAATAAATGTTCAAATATATATTATACTAAACTTTGTAGTATTAAAAATAAATAAATAAAAATTGCTAATAAAGTACGCTGGAAATTTTTTGCATGGTTTGAGTTCAAGTTCTCTGGTTCTTTCTTCTTCTTGGCAGCTGCTCTCCTCTTCTTCGGACCCGACGGCATTTTTGCTGATGGATTAAACAGATGCATGAAGAGTTATTTATACTGAAAAGAGGCTGTTTGAATTCTGGCAATGGCTATTCAATTTCAAACTGGTGGACTGCAATTTTGAAGTCCCAATGAAGATAGCAATCTGGAACTGAAGGGTCGTGCAGTAATCGAGATTCTATTTATGTGCCATGAAAAAACAAAAAAAGGGAAGAACTTTGATGCCATGGCAAAAGAAATAAATATAAGATTCACTAACAGTAGCGCGGCAAAGTATCAAAGCAACTTTCATTGCTTGCAGCTTGATTTGATATTGCTATGCTTTTAAGATAATTAACTTTATTGTGCTGAGGAAAGCTTCAGTTGCATGAAATATCATTAGAGTAAACTTTTTGTTTCATAAAAATTAAAATATTAGAGTTCGGTAAGTATAATAGATTTTGGGAATTATGGTTCTAAAATCCTGTTTTTGGAAGTGAAAATGTGTTTTTACTTAGTTTGTCTACTTCACGTGATTTTATTGGTCTCTTGACCATCACCTGGATTTGTCTTTCTTTGGAGCTTTCTTGGGCCGTTGGATTTGATCAACGGCTGAGGCTAAATGCATATATTTCATTTGAGGCTTCTGAGGCGTCACTTCTTCTAGTTTTTTTCACACGGTTTCCATTATTATCTCTTTGTGAGGCGATTTTTTCCTTGTGTTCTTTGAGGTTAATTCGAGCCTTGAGTTGTATTAATCTTGGTTTTGTATTTTGAATAACTTACTGAGAAGTATTGTGTAATTTTGGGTTGTGTTCAAAGTTTTAGGGAGTCACAAATGAAACCGATAAATCTGCACCATTTTGGTTGTGAGGTTTATGATTCTTGTATAATGTAGGCTGATTTTGGGAGGTCCATCTGTGGATCAATGATCGTGTGTGGTGTTACAGTCTGAGTCTTGGTTGTACTGATTCTTAACCTCTCTTTTGGAAGGTTCTTGTATAGTGACAGAGCTTGGTTTTACCTGTAAGTCCCCCATATTAGACTTTGTCGAACTGTGTCAGCATTTCTGGTGTTATTTTCATTTCTACCGTGTGCATTTTCTGGGTGTTATTATTTTGTGTGCGTTGATTTGGATAAAATACCCTACATTTTTATTATTGTGTATACTAAAATGATACTTTATTATATTGATTTCTTTTTGTAATATTACCATTGATAGCATTTTAAAATTTATTTTACTTTTATAAGAATATATATAATAACAACAATAATAATATCAAATATTATTCTAAGACAATGATTTCACTATATTTATCTTAAAATACAAAAAAAATTAACATTTATGAAGCCTTGTTTGAATCCAATTTTTCTCAAATTTCATTTTTTTCAAAATTTATTTTCAACCAAACATTATCCAATAAAATAATATTATATGTAAATCTAAAATTTTTCCTTAATTCTTAATCACACATTCTCCATCAATCTACTGTTACAAAATGCGTTCTTTCTTGAAAATGGGACTCAATCAAGGGTGAAATCTCATAATTCTTAAATTATAAAATAAAAGCATATAGCATAAAAATATTCAAAATAAATCTAAATGATGGAAAATGCGTTATTTTGAAATATCAAAAAGTCTAGGGCAAAAGGGAATTAATTTAATTAATTAATATAGATATTTGGATAACTTTAAAGCTACTAATTTGCTTCTTCTCAAAATACGTTTCCAGATGGGACAAATTCTTCTATGGAGAATGTTTGTAAAATTTGCCGAACTTTTAAAATAATTTAGTTTGGTGTTTAGATTAATCTTTTAAATAATCAAAAGCTAAGCTTTAAAATAATCTCTAGAGGGACGACAACCTCATGTAGTTTTTTTTAGTTAGTATGGCATAGTGACAAATCAAAAGAATCGCACATAGGGCTATTAGATTAAACGGGCTATGAAGGACAATAGTCGATTTAATGTTTTGATAATCGATCAAAACAAAGAGTCCGAAAAGGAAAATTTTCAAGAGTAGAAAAGTTAAATCGGACTGAATCGAAAGTACAAGTAATAATTTTCATCAACTATTTATGGCGTTTTTTTTTTTTTAATAGCGGGTAAAGTAACTTATGAGGGGTAAAGAAAAAGTTACTCATGAGTAAAATCTTTTAAGCTTAGCCAAACATTTAAGCAACTTCTACTTTTTTCGTCAAAAGGAAATACAAAATAAGGATTTAGAAGACCGAACTCAAAAGGGAGAAAAATGGCAGAGAAATTGGCTCCAGAGCAACGCCACTGCTTCGTCCATAATGGTATTAACCTCCTTTGTTTTGACGTATGCCTGGATGATTAACATGTAATTATCTAGTGATGGGGTTGGAAATTAAGTGGATGATCATTAATCAACCCGTAATTATCTGGTGATGAGATTAAAAATTATCTGGGTAATTAACATGTTATTATGTAGTGATGGGGTTGAATATTTTCAGGCCAGAAGGTGTTCGAGTGGGATCAAACGCTGGAAGAGGTGAATATGTACATCACCCTTCCACCAAATGTTCCGAAGAAACTATTTAACTGTAAGATTGATTCCAAGCATGTCCAAGTTGGGATTAAAGGAAACCCTCCATATCTTGATGTATGTTTTTCTGATTCTATTTTTCTTTCTGAATTTCTTTTGTGCTTTCGTAACTGTAGTTTAGCAGTTCATTAATTGTGTGTGTGTGTGTGTTTTT
>CAIGRP010032637.1:950-11990 GCA_903798385.1 Fraxinus cuspidata
TTTTTTTATCAAATGAGAGGTTAGTACTCTTGTACTTATTCTGATATTATTGCTTGTAAAATCTGGAGGGCTTGTTGCTAGATGCTAGCTTGATACTATTTTTTTTGTCTTTTTGTTTATATATCGAATTCTAGACAAATATGAATGTAATTTAACATTATTAGTTCTTGTTTAAATGTATATATTAACTTGTTTTAAACATATAACTATAATGTCGATAGGTAAATCGTTGATTAAAACTGAACCAAACTACAAATAATAGTTTGGTTTGAAAAATAAAATGGTTTGGTTTGGTTTGGAAAAATTCCAAACAGCATGAAATTGTTTGAGTAGAAAAATAAAACACAAACCGCCCAAATCGAATTGTGTTCACCCCTATTTACTTGTCTTAAGCCCCATTTCGTATGGATTTGGATCTAACTTAAAATGATTAATTGTAATTACATAATTTATGAGTTTCACAAAATTTTAACCATACATTACATTAATTTTATCAAAATATATTAAAAATCTAATTTAATATTCACCAAACAAAGTTGAAAATTCAAAACCACTTGAGTCAGATAGAATTAGAACGGAGTAGACTCTTTAGCTTCTATTTGATTTTGACAAATAAAAATCATATTTTAAATAAATTTTGATAAAAAAATAAAAATAAAATGTATGGTCAAAAAGTAAATAAAATTATGAGTTATGTGAAATGTATATTTGAAAATGAATTTAATAAAGAACGAGTTTAAAGAAATAAGAATCAAACATGAGCTAAATGTGAGAACCAAATACTTTTGGTCCAATTTTCGACTTTAGCAAAAAAATTGGAACTTCCATGTTCGGAAAATTAGAAAGTGACTAAATTAAAATTTAATTTAGCATAACATGTGAGATGTGTGAATAAAAAGTATATTTGATTAGCTTATATTAGAATTTAATCACTTTTCAAACATACATAAATTAAGTCATAGAATAGTTTTATAATCTCTCAATCAAATTATAAACATATATAAATTTATGTGTATTAATACCATATTATGATATGTATACAAAATATTCATAAGATTTGTTGTGAGAGGGAAAAGAGAAAATATACACATTTATTTTGTATCATAAAGAATCAGACGAGATTGAACTAAAACAATTAGTACTAGTTCAGTCTCTAGTTCAACCCTTTTACACCATAGTACCAATGATTCATTTTCACAATTTTCAACGAGAACTAGTTTGGTCCAATTCTCAAGAAGCTAAAACTGAACCCATGTTTGTCTTCCTTTAAAACAAAGAGAAAGGTCACATGTACAAGCTGTTTTTATAGATTAGTTTACACAATGCAAACTGATTTGCAACAATTAAATTATCGTTATTTTGCAACTTATAAGAATCCCTTTTGATGTGTCACTTTTTTCTTGCAATGATTACAGATTTTATCGTTGTAATTAGACTTTAATCTACCCTTCTCATAATCATCAAAAAAACTCTTACGAACAACAAGACTCTTTGTCTTGTCCTTAGAAAGTAGTGCATCATAAACTTCATCAATGGTGAGAGTGTCACGACTATACAAAATGGTGCTTCTGAATGTCATATATGAAATGTGCAACGAATACAATAAAATCAATTCTTAATCTTTTTCATCGTACTTAACCTTCATGGTCTCCAAATCAAAGACAATTTTCTTAAATATAGTTAGATGATCTTCTATAGACCCGTCTTCTGTCATACGATGAGAATATAATCACTATTTCAGAAGCAATTTACTGGTTAGACTTTTTGTCATAAAAAAATTGCTACAATTTCAACCATAATGTAGTGAAGATTTTCTCCTTTAAAATGTCCTAGAAAATTTAATTTGAAAAATGAATATGAATTTGAAATAGGGTCTTTCGATCATTGCATTATTTCTCCTCCAGAGTCCAAGTTGAGGGCATCTTATAAAACCTCGATAAAGCATCATCAAAGTCCATCCGAGCAAGCACTACTTGTATCTTTATTTAGCATAACGAAAATCTAGTATTACGATCCTAAAGCAAATTTTCGAACTTCATACTTACCATTACAAAAAATCAAACATCGCTTGATACCAATTTCTTAGAAAAAATGGATACCAATTTGCCATGATACCAATTTGTTAGGGACAAATGAGAATTGACTATTTAAAAAATATAGCAAGAGCACAAGATTTACGTGAAACCCCAACTAAAAACAAAACCACGAGCAAATGAGGAGAATTCACTAATATCAAAATATGTTAGGAGTACAAATTACGTTGGATCAATATAATTACTTATATATATAATATTAGAAAAGTCTAACAAAAGGTAGAATCCTAATATATAATAGGCCTAACAAACAGTGAAGTGTTCTGAGGTTGAATAGGAATCCAAAAACCGTTAAAATCACAATTATAATTTTGGTCAGATAACACGACCACTAGAGTGGCAGTCTCGTAACGAGGGAGTGGTCAATCCACCGCTCGAGCACTAGTAGGCAGTTAGCGAACAGTGGAGTTCCTGAAATTAATTCTCAAGCACTTTCCATGTAGTTGGTGAGCGTTCTTCCGCTAAATTCTTCTCCTTGTTATCTTTTACTTCTTCAAAACATATAACCAACTTCCAATAGACCTCTAAAATAGAATTCAGGTCACACATAAATCCTAACAATTCTCATGCATTACCTTAGGTAAATCGTACCTAAAGTAAGCCCTAAACATCCTTTATTTCGACTCTACTCATGTCTTGCTTGTCTGTAAAGACCTTCTTATCATTGCAGCCATGAGCTCAATATAAAGACCTAAATGCCTACTTTTCTTAGCCCCATGGGTGATTCGTCCAATGGAAGAACTAAATCGATCACATGATTTATGCCATCTCCTATCGATGCAAGTAGTCAATTCTTGACTAATATCACATCCCAAAATCGGCAAGACAAATCACTTGTACAATAGTGACTTCACCATCCTCTATAAGCTCATTGCCCCACTGGTTGAAAGATTTTCCCAATATTGTGGTATACTATCACCATACAACAATTTGTTTCTTTGACCAACTTAGAAGGCTCATCCTTTTACCATTTGGAATGTTTACAAAAACTTGCAAACATGGAAATTTTTTCCACCCGTCTCTTTGTCATTTTCCCACTAAGAAATTGATATATGGATGCATTAGATTAGACCTCTACATACCTAGAAAAAGGTTAAATATCATCAAGGTTTTCTTACACACTCAAAAAATGATCGTCAACAATGTTACTTAGAATGACAAAACTTCTTGAATAAATTGATTACCAACAGAAAGCCAATTACTCTTCTTGGACTCTATATCACAAACATCATCCATTTGAGCCTTCTCATAAAAATTACATCAAACCTAAATAAACCATCAACTGAAGCTGCACGTACATCTCTAAATGATGCTATTGACAAACCCACCACAAAATCAAGCTACTTCAATTCACCGAACCGAAAGCGACCAACAACCATCAACGAAGCTACTTGTCTTCTCCAAGTTCATGGTCATCAACAACAATGTGTCATAGTGCTTTCAAAATCTGATGCAATATAAACTCATTCCCTGAAGCCAACATTGTCTAATCTTATAAGGATTCCAACTCATGCTCAATTTTTGCTCAGTATTTCCAGAATCAGGCAAAGTACAATCGATCTTGTTGAAATAGTTCAAACACTCAATTCGATTATTGAGTCCGGAACTTAGCCATATCACTTTGGCACATTTAATCAAATCCATATCATAGTAATATTGGGATCCACATAAAATACTGCTCTAACACTAACTACCACATATCAATTCGTTAATTTTTGCGGTGGGGCTACTCTTTACCCATGTAATTGTCTCACTCCATCAACTACTTTTTGTCTTCTCCCATCACAAGTTTAGATATAACCATTTACATCTTTCACCATAAATCTTACGAGTGTGAACATCTGAATGCATCTTTGTGTTGCACTTGGTGCCTATGTTTCTCGTCTACATACAATGCACATAATAATCAATATTCTCAACTTTTTTGTTCTGACTTTTGGCAACTAGCCCATATTTATAAATGCAACATACCAGCCATTCCAAAGGATACTGGATGAAAAGGATATCTCTTAGCTTCATTTGAAGTTGAGGGAATGAGGGCTATTTTAATGTTCCACAATGTAATCCCTGCGCTCATCACTTCTTATGGGCACTTTAGCTCATTGTATGCCACAATGCTTTTAGTTAGTGCCTCACCTCCAAGTAGGGCTATCTTTTAGTCATTGATTAACTTGAAGTACCTTAATAGCATACTCTTTCCCACAATATGTGAATCTTGCCTCATTCACCCAATGATGCACTATCTTCCCATGATCAAATTTCTAGCCAATAGACCATTGCGACAAGGTTAGAACCCATAGCTAATGCACACAAAGCCCTTGGAGTTCGTTCCTCAATAGCTCATTTGGTTTAGACATAGTTGCATATCATTAACATAGCCCATGGAGCATAACAAATCCCTACCGACAACCTCAAGCCTCTTTAACGTGCCCAACGAGGGCTACAAAAGGCCCAACATCACCCAATAGGTTCTAGAAACCCGTACTCCCATCCTACGATGTGCCTAAAGCTGGCCATTAGATGTCTCATGGATCTTAAGGATTGTACATTTTGTGCCATGAAGATAGCACATAGATTGCCTCTACGTGGTGATGAAGAAAATGGAAGACATTGACCGTTCATAAAGCAGGTTCCCTTTTAATACGATTTACAACTCTTACCTAAGTAACATGATATATGTTTAGTCCTAATTATAATTGGCAATTTCTAAATTTATAATTGACAATTTTTTTTGGTAAAAATCAAGTCCTAGTTGAATTGTATTAGGAGTTTACAAATTAAATCAAAGTCAAAATAGGAGTTATTGAATCCTATTTAAAGTCAAAAGAGTTGGATTGGTGGTATAGTCCTTGAAGGAGTCCAAGATATCCAAGAAGATCTCATATAATCATTGAAATGCATTTAGAAGCCCAGAGAGTGTCAAGAGCCACATAAGTTATGCTTCAAATTCTCAGTCGCAACTTGTAACGCATTTTTCATATAGAAAATATTGGAATTTGTATAAGGCCATTAAGAATTGTAGTCTTTTAAGTTCACTTTCCAACTCATTTTGAATCAACTGAATCTGACACTGAGAGAGAAAGTTGTGATAAAAGTACATACGACTGCTTAGATGTCGCTTGCCTGGAGCTTGAGCAATGGGTCAACGTCAACCACATGTCAAAACACACTAGATCTTTTAATCAAACACCAAACCACCTAATCCACCAGAGATAAATCGATACCAAGGATCGAGAGCTGTTGCAGAAGCACAAATTCAGGAAAACTAAGGTGAGATACGAGGTGTCAAAAGCTGGAGTTGGAGCACGCAGTCCAGAAGGGCTAAAGTATAAATCAGGAGTTAGGATTTATTTTGAAGGAGCAAACCTCCAGTAGAATTAAAGGAGACTGCATGAATTGAGGTCAGAAGTTTTACGGGTGGACGGGTCTAGACCGTATTGTAAGTTTGCTTCGATTTATAGTGGATTACTGATTGCAAAGTATTTGGAGTTTTTACCCAGTTGGAGTTTTTTCATAATCATTTTTGGTGTTCTTTACAGCTTTAATTATTGATTGTGATATTCAAATTTAAAATAAATTGACTTATTTGATCTAATCATCTAGAAACAATTAAAAAGTGAAAGTGACTTATTTTAAAAAATGTATAATTTTGCACGTTGGGTCTAAATAAATTGTCTAATTTAAAACTTACAAGTGATATTAGAGATTTAATTATGTTCTTTGACCCAATTTTGTCTAGATGTGTCAATCACATTTTGATAATGGATCCGAGGATGATATGTATATTTGGGAGGCTTATGACCAATTGTTCGAGTACCTTAAGTTAAAAAAGGCGAATCGCTCTGCCTTTAAAAAATTGAAAAATCTTGAATTAGAAAAGTAGTGTCTTGTAGCCAAATTTGAGGAATTCAGTAGAAGTTTAAATAAGTTAAGAGTTAAGAAATGATCCCTAGATGCTAAGGTTAAATCTCTACAAGAAATCTAATGCAAGAGTGTAATTGTCTCGATCAAGCCTAAATTCATCCCAACATGTCACCATTGTGGTAAGGTAAACACATAAAACATAGGTGTCGCAAGCTCTTGAATAGGAACACGGCCAAGAATGTAGGTTTATGATGACCAAAATAATCGGTACAACATAAGTTTCCTCTACTTAATGTTCAAAATTTGAAATCTAGGATTGTTCTTAAACTCATTTCCACATGTCATAATTGTAATGTTTTGGGTCACATTAAACCTAAATGTCGTAAGCCATTGATTAGAAAAATAAACAAGATCTAACTAGTCATATTAGGTTCTTGACTAATCAAGTGAGTCACTTGACTGAGTTGATGACTCAATTGACTAAGATTATCTTTTTCTAACAAGATTTGGATGAAAAAAAGTGAACTCACATGTTAAAGTGATGATTTACATTGCGGTATTGCTCACGTTACTATTCATGATAAGAGCGTTTCTGTACCTCATTGAGTAGGTAGTTAAGTGTATGCATCTACATTATTCATGGATTCTATATATTCCTGCACACTATCTTGAAAATTAAAATATAAAAAAATGAATGAAAAAAGGAAAAAATATTTAATTTTTTTATTTGGACATGTTATTTTATGCACAAGTACTAATAAAGTTCATAATTGTAATTTAAATTTTCATTAATTTTTTTAGAAGTTGTTTGAAGTACTTGATATACGTTATTCATGTATCTTATGCATTGCACACATTAGACTCTTATGGGTGAATTTTGACTTCGTTTTTGGGATTTGGGATGACGGTCATCTGTGTGGCGAATGACTTTAAATATGTAATGACTTTTAAACTAATTAACCTAAACTTTTGTATATTCGTTTTAAAATAAAGATTATTATTGAGCTTTAAAGAAATTTTTGAATTATATAAAATATTGTGAGACAATCTTATACTTTTATCATAGTTTATATTACTTGAATGATTAAACGTGCACGGTATTTTAATCCTTGGTACCCTATAAGTCATTTGACTTTAGAGTTGTCGACCTAAAACTCATTGTATGGGTCATATAGAAAGTTTAATGAAGAAGAGTTTGTACTTAAGATTTGAACACTAAAAGAAAAATATACATATATATGTGCTCACAGATATGGGAGAAAGAAAAAAAATGTATACAATTAATTATGAGTTCTTTAATTTATAAAGGTACTAGTAACACTCATTTTAATTTCATACTTTGAAGAATATATTCGTTCGCCAATGATTAATTGTATGTCCCTTTTCATTGATTTAAGGTTCTGAGACTTGCTTACATGATAATGACACTTTTTCACATATGAATGACTTATACAACTTAGTCATCCAGGTTTAAAATAAGTTATGTGTAAAAAGTTTACTTGTTTATGAATTATGTATGTATAAGTATGTAAATAATTTTTGATGATGATGAAGTTGAAAATCTATGGAAAATTCAAAAAAAAAAAAAAAAAGAGAATAGTTGGTTTCTAAATTAGAAAGTTTTATTCTCCCATCACATGTTTTTGCATAATTTTTACATCATTATACATGTGCATATATATATTTTTTACTCATTCCTCTATATTTGACATGATTATTACTTGTCTTTATTTTGTTATTTGAGACAAAAGGGGGAGAGATGCGTATTTATTTTAGAGAGCTGATTATATGAGTTAGGGGAGAATTTTTAATTTTTTTCTTGATAGATGACTTAGAGGTAGTGATTTGATATATTTGCCGAAATTTTATTATTGATATAGTTTTTTTTTAATATTTATATAAAATTCTATGACTTATTTCTAACTTTATAATTCACATGATATTACATGTTTCGGTGTTACATATGTTTTATTTAATTTAGTTATATGATTTTAGTTTTGTTAGTTTCCTCTTACTTTTCACATAATATTGTTGTTTCCATATGTTTAAGAAAATAGATTAACCAAGTATTGAAGAAAATTGTAGAAATTTATTTTTGGGTAGTTTTGGACTAATTGACTTTATAATAAATATAATTTTGTCATGGAATACCAAAATGGGAAAATTGTTAAGCCCAAATTATAATTTACAATTTCTAAATTTGTAATTGGCAATTTTCTTTGTCAAAATCAAATCCTAATTGAATTGTATTAGAAGTTTATCGAGTTGTAATCAAAGTTAAATTATGAGTTATTAAATCCCAATTAAAGTCAAAAGAGTTGGGTTGGTAATATAGTCATTGAAGGAGTTCAAGAAGATCATATATGATAATTAGAATGCATTTACGAGTCCAAAAGGTGTCAAAGAGCCGCACAAGTTATACGTCAAATTCTCAATCTCAACTTGCAACGTATTTTTCATATAGAAAACACTGGAATTTGGATAAGGCTATTAAGAATTGCAACCCTTTGAGTTAGCTTTCCAACGCATTTTGAATTACCTTTATCGGACATCGAGAGAAAAAGTTATGATAAAAATTCTGACGACTGCTCAGATACCGCTCGCTTGTCATGACCTGGAGCTCGAGCGACGGGTCAAAATCTAGGGTTCTATTTTGTTTCAAACACTTGGATTTTCAATCAATTGTCATCTCAAACACAAAATATATATATATATATATATATATATATATATATCATACCCTGTGAAGATCCAAAAGTGTATTGAATCAAATTTATTTCATAGATATCAATTTTCTGATGATCCAAACATTTATTGATTTCAATATTCGACCACCACATATTACTTGATCCATAAATTTTTCTAAAACATATTTTGTTGATTAAGTCATATTTTTCATATTAAACCACAGATTAAAACACACAAGATCTTTAGATCAAACACCAAATTACATAATCCATAGAAGATAAATCGATACCAGAGATCAGGAGCCGTTGTAGAAATACAAATTCATGCTAAGTGAGTCACCAGGAGTGGGATATCGTGTTAGAAGCACGTAGTCCAGGAGGGTTAAGGTATAAAATAGGAGTCGAGATTTGTTTTGAAAGAGCACACAGCTAGTAGGATCAATGGAGACTGCAGGAATTGATGTTAGAAGTTCTACGGGATAGACGGGTCTGGAACGTACTGTAAGTTTGTTTCGATTTGTAGATGATTACTAATTGGCAAAGTGCCCGAAGTTTTTACTAAGTTGGAATTTCTCCGTGATCATCTTTGGTGTTCTTTACTGCTTTAATTATTAATTGTCATATTCAAACTTATGATAAATTGATTTGTTTGATCTAATCATGTAGAAACAATTAAAAAGTAACTTGTTGCTTTTAATTGTATAATTTTGCACGCTGGATCTAAATAAATCGGCTAATTTAAAACTTACAATATGCCTTCAGGGTAAGGTACATAACTTCCATAAATTTTGCTTTCGTACTCCAAATTTCGATACGATTGATCTATAGCATATTTCTTGACTTCAACGACAATTCATCAAAGTTTCAACCACAATGAGTATTTGATAAGTGGGATGTTACCTTCGCAATAATGCCACGCCTGATGCTGCTCCCTTCAATCCATTCGTTTCTTGATGAGTTGGACTCAGATTGACTTTTTAAACTTGGGGGAAAACTCCGACTCATTAGGAAAGCTTTCGATAAAGTGCATCCCCAAAACTTAATTTCTAATGTTCTCTTCGAAATGGACTAAAGCACTACCATTGCAGTCATCTTTAAATTCAATGTGAACCAAAACACTCCACGTTATCCTTACTAGTTATTGATATTAGCATTAGGCTAAGTTGCAGCCCATGACAAATTTAAATGTCCAAAGGGACAAAAATCTTCAATTTTGAATACACTTGCGATAAATTGAACATTGAAGACCTTACATTTAAGGATCATTTCGCTAGATTTTTGAAAAATCAAAAGTTATTGGTGAGACTAAGAAGGTACTTTTGTATATGATTGGACAACTTTTTTGAATGTGTTTTGTGTGATTAGAAGAGTTTTTAGAGAAAATTTGTCTAAAGTAATTTTTTCAGAAAACTCTTCTACAAGAAGTCAAAGCAAAAGCTTCCACCCTTTCAAAAAGGCCCTTATCGTAGCATAACTTTTTATTCCACTACTCGTTCTAAATTGGGTAAATTTTATGTTTATTTATATCATTGAAAAATGAGTAGGTGGAATCCTGGTATTATTATCAATTACATCTACATGAGCCAGTTGCAATATATCTTGGTAAATTAAAATTATCCAATTTTAGATGTTCTGATTCATCATTTATGTATTTATACTAGCATACTCGCTCCTGGGAGAGGATGAATGGAAAAATATTATATCCTGAACACCTAAACATATATACAATGCTTTTCAAAGGGTAAATATAACTATAACTCATAAAAGTTATTCCTTCGAGGAATACACTCATCATATTCCACTCTTGTGCCTGTGCATGAAAAACCCTTCCATCTATCACACCTGAAATTCAATACACAACATAAAACATTACTGAGAAGGATGGAAGTAGACAAGATACAATCCATATATGTCTATATAACCTTTTTATCTTTTAAATAAATTAATACTCTTTAGATTTGATTTAGAATATTGGAGATAAAATATAATTGAATATGAGTAACTATTCACTGTACTTTTTATATAATTAATGAAACAATTAATATTTTCATATATCAAAAATTTCATACATCAGATACTAAGAAATTAAACATGAACTTGCTACAATTTTTCTCACATTAAGTTGATTTTTTCGCATGAATAACTAAAGAAATAATTTTTTTCCTATGTTCCAAAATTTATAAAATCAGGCCTTTTGCTTCTTTTGACATACTTAGGACATTACCTCGTGCGTCAAATATAACAAAAATATGACATTATTAAACGTGTAGACCACACCATATTAGTCAATCAAGCAATACATATCCTAGAATGTTCGAGGAGTATTTAGATTATGTATGTCCACGACACGAATACGCCAACCTAAGGGTGTCTGCGTTATATATATATATATATAT